>DWBA01001426.1:0-10629 GCA_018236825.1 Apodemia zela
TCCAAATCTGTTTTGCAGTTTTTTCGTGAAAGAATAACAAACTTATATTCATACTCACAATAAACGTGAAAGAATAGTAAGAAACGGTTGTACAGTCTACTACTACTCAACTGATTTTAAAAAGTCTTTTACCTTTAGAAAGCTACAGTATCCAGGAATATCATTAACTACTGTTTTACTCGGCTAAGCAAAAGGAAGTAATGATTTTCAGTCACGCGAACGAAGTCGCAAGTGCCTGCTAGTCATAAAACAAACACGTAATCAAAGTTGATCATGTATAATCCAGTCTTAAGGCTTGCTGAATAAATGGATCCATATTTATTATCAGACACGGTTACTGATATTAAGACGCACGTGCACGTAAAGCCGTGCTTAGAATATAATATGAATCTAATTACTCAACTTTACTGAACCTTCACTGTAAACCTATTAAAAGTGTATCAAAAGATAACTAGTTGAAGTAACTTGGAGCTTCAGGGAACACAAGGAAGTTGAAAATATGTGTCACAATCTCTATATTTATCTATACAGTGTGTAAGGGACGGTGTATCGAAAAATTAAGAAAACATGCAATTTTTACGTTTTAGTCTTGATGGCAATTCCTTTTTTTTGGGAAATGTAAAATTTTTGTTTTATGGATTATTCTTATTTTCATGCCTCGCAATGTAAAACCGTGTTGGTTTGGGCTCCTTTGAAGAATAGAGCAACTGCCATTCTGCCAAGCATGTCGTAAAAGGCGACTAATTGGCTAAGTGGCCACTACCATCGTGGCTGGCCATTACCATCGTGGCTACTTGGTGGTAGAGTTCAGTATTGTCTCGCCCGGGTCTGGTACCACCGCCTTACATATTCCTGCCGCAATAGCGTCAGTGCTTGTCACTGTCGTGTTCCAGTTTAGAGGGTGAGGTAGCCGGTAAACTTGTGCATGTGGTATTAAGACCTCGCCACAAGATAGCAACGCACAATTAATATCTTTGGTGTCTATAGGCGTGTTTGATGATATAAAAAAAAATATTAAATTATTTATATCATAGAATAGCAAACAAGCTGAAGTTTCTCCTCCTGGTAAGAGACAACCATCGCCTATAAACACCAGAAATGTTAATGGTGCGTTGCTATTCGTGTGGCTGGAAATGCCAAATGCATAAGTTTACCAGCCATCTTATCCTTCGGCCTCCAATCAAAAACCCGTGCGAGACGTTGCAGAACTCTACCATCTAGTAGTCACTACCATCATCGTAACTACTAAATGGTAGAGTTCCGCAACTTGTCGCTCGAGTCTGGTACCACCGCCTTAGCTATTCCTACCGCAACGGCATCAGTGCTTGTCAGTGTCGTGTTCCCGTTTGCAAGGTAAGGTAGCGGATAAACTTATGCATGTGGCGTTAATACCTCGCCACACGGATTGAAACGCACCATTAACGTCTTTGGTGTCTATAGGCGATGGTTGACTCTCCATCAGGAGACCCATCTGCTTGTTTGCTATCTTATGCTATAAAAAAAGAGGTAGAGCAGAGGTACAATCAGTGCACCCACGATTAATCGAAGATACTTGGTTCTCCAATGTGACTGGTGGCAAGCCTATTGCCAACCGGGCACTCGTCCAATCCTTGCCAACGTTGGTTTTATCAGAAAACTGAAAAAAAAAAACATTTTTTGAATTGCCCGACCCGGGAATCGAAGCCGAGACCTCATGTGATCAACACCGGACCACTAGACCACAGACGCGACTATGTACATGTATAAATAGTTAATTTGCGAATTTGATAAACACTTAATGAATTCATTAAATGGGACACATAAAGGGACCGACCTTTATTTGAAATTGTTGGTTATTAGATTCTGAACACGAAAAGGGACGAGGTTTTTGGGACCAAACACCTTTCATACATGTTAATTAGATTGGAAATTTGTTTTACATTTTCAGAGATACAGAGAATGTATCGGCTAGAGCGGCTGGTATCTAACCTTATTCTTTTTAATCTATTACATATTATACAGTCTCTTAAACAAATTACACAATATACAGCGTCTAAATCAAATAATACAGTATACAGCCTCGAAAACAAATTCCACAACATACAGCCTCTTACCTAAACAAATTCCACAATATATACCGCTTCTTAATCAAATTCTATAATTTACAGCCTCTTAAACAAATTCTACAATTTAAAGCCTCTATAACAAGGTACACAAATACACAATGTACAGTCTCTAAAACAAATGACACAATATATACCGCCTTTTAAACAAAATTCTACAATTTACAGCCTTTAAAACAAATTCCACAATATACAGCCTCTTAAACAAATTCCACAATATATAGCCTCTATAAAAAGGTACACAAATACACAATGAACAGTCTCTAAAACAAATGACACAATATATACCGCCTCTTAAACAAAATTCTACAATTTACAGCCTCTTAAACAAATTCCACAATATATAGCCTCTATAACAAGGTACACAAATACACAATGTACAGTCTCTAAAACAAATGACACAATATATACCGCCTCTTAAACAAAATTCTACAATTTACAGCCTTTAAAACAAATTCCACAATATACAGCCTCTAAAAAAAATAACATAATATACAGCCTCTAAAGCAAATTACGCAATATACACCCTCTAAATCAAATTACATATTATACAGACTCTAAATCAAATTACAAATTATTACAGACTCCGTAAAACTAACCGCTTCACGTCAGTGATGTCACGTCAGAGTGGTACCAAACCTGTGTGAAATGTTGCGGATGTCTGCCAACTAATAATCACTCTTTATAGCCAATCTTTGGCCTTTTACTAAATGCCTGGCAGAATTGCAGTTGGTCTATTCTATAACGACATTGCTCCGACTTAAGTAAACTTACGTAACAACGCACTATGAACTTTGGTGTCTATAGGCAATGGTTGTGAGTTTCCATCTGGAGAGCCATCTGCTTGTTTCCTATCTTATGACGTAAAAAAAACTTTGGATAAGTTTTTTGGATTCTATTCTATAAGAAAAATCGAAACCAACGAATTTCATTTCTTGATCTTCACAAATCTCAGCAGCATATAAGCGTATTTGAGACCCAAATTTTATTGAGGGTATTGAGGAAAGTATTGGAAATACGTCGTATTTTCCTCACAGTTGTATTCACGTCTTAACGTTAGATGTTGTCAGGAGAGATACAAACATTGACAGACCGAATGAATGCCCCGCTCCATTTCACGTTGACGCCGCAACACCGACATGTGATGCTGTGTTTTATTTTACTTGATTCACTTTACTCCTGTCACTTGATAGGTATGGTTTTTAGCTAGAACATAACTGTAAAACTTAAAAAAAATGAGCGCGTCGACCCAGGGACGCACGGATGGAGTTTTAACTTTAAAGTATCCGCGGCGAAAATTCCTGTCTTTTTTCTATTTCTATAACGCGGCCTATGTTAGGACTGGTATCGGCACGGAAAAACGTTAGCTCGTAGCTCGAACTCAATTTCCTATACTGACGCGCGTCGTAATTACGTGTTCTATAACACAAAAAATACTGTGAAGAAATGCTAAACAGAATTAAGTTACGTTTTTGTTCTGATTGTGTACAATAAAGTGTTTAAATAAAAGAAAGGATGTAATTTAGAGATTATATCCTATTCACGAAATTCATGGGATATATCATCCTTGATATGTTCTTCAGGAAACTGTCTGCTTGTACGTCTATGTTAAATAAAACGAGCCAACCTTACACTAGTCTCATATGACGTGTAAATTGTAAGTAATATCTGACATTTAAGTGGTTAATGTACAATCTGATGGAACTTAATTAAAGTTAAACAAGAATAAGTAAACTGAATATAGGTAAATATGAAAGGGATTTTTAAAAGCGAAACTTTATTTTAAAGCTATTTGATTGATTATAAAATAAAATTCAGTACTTTACGTAATTAATTTTTTGAGTGAATCTATTATTGATAATGTAGTGGAAAAAAATGCAATTATAATGTAAATTTTATGACCTGTATAGATTTAATTTATTAGTGTTTAAGCCTATTGTATGCCATGAAATATGCGCACAAATGAAAATTATAACAACCTAATGTACCATATTTTGTTGCAATAAAAATGATAATGATTATGATTATTATGACACGTATAGCAAATTTTTCGCCTTTCACAAATTGCCTAGCAGAAAGGCAGATAGTCTGTGTTTCAAAAAAACGCAGACCATCACAAGGAATAAGTAAAATATTATAAAAAATGTAGTCTACCTAATTTTATCTACAAAGCAAATCACAAACAATATGAAATATTATTATGAATTTATTAATACGTGATATAATGAAACTCTTAACTAAGTGTCGAATTTAAATAATTAATTACAAAGATAACCTTGCCTGTTAACTTGGCGAATGATCAAATTATATTAATTACGCTGAGCGTATTATCACTAACTATTATATCTTAATCTATGACATGATTAATATTTTGATGAGATAGAGTAAGACAGAGAATGAGTAAGAGGGAATAGGGTGCAATTGTCAGGAATGGTGGACGGAACTTATGCTAGTGGCATTAACTTCTTGCCACACGGTTAGCAACGCACAATTAACGGCACTTCAAAACTTACAAGATCATATCGAAGGTTAAGTTGTTGATGAATAATCCTGGCTACTTGATTGTGCCTGTGCAAATACTCTCCGTTGGCAAGATGAGAACAACCGGAAATAATATGTCTGATGGACTCACCAGGACGGACGGTGGCACGCCCTACATATGTCGACGGAAATACATAATGAAGGATGGCCTTCATGATGTATTTCCGGTAATTATTCGTCTTGACAACTTCATCAGCTATTGCACAGGCAAATCCTTCAGTCTCCCCAAAGAGGTCACCGAATCGTAGCCAAGCTAAGGACGCTAATATTATTATTATTTAATAACAAAGATAGCAAACAAACAAATGGGTCTCCTGATGGAAATAGAGAACCATCGCCTATAGACACCAAAGATGTTAATGGTGCGTTGCTACCTAGTGGCGAGGTCTTAATGCCACATGCATAAGTTTACCGGCTACCTCACCCTACAAACCGGAACACGACAGTGACAAGCACTGACGCTATTGGGGCAGGAACAGGTAAAGCGGTGGTACTAGACCCGGGCGAGACAATGCTGAAATCTGCCACTTAGTAGACACGATGGCAGTGACTCGCATAGCCAATTAGTCACCTTTTACGACATGCCTGGCAGAACGGTAGTTAGTCTGTTCTTCAAAAGAGCCCAGACCAACACGGGGTTACATATTTACATATCCTGGATAACCAAGATATGTGTATAACGATTGTATGATTCTAATTTATTGTTTGATTTAATTTGTTGCCAAATTTAAAAAAAATATATAGTTTTTTATCATTTAATAATATATCTAATAAAATTTTTGACTGGCAAATTGTTAGAATACGTGTAAATGTTATAATTAATGTAAATCTCGGAAAAATTTTACCGTGTTCTAAGCAAATAAAATCCATTTAATTTCATTTCCAGATCGTAAAAATACCATATACCGGTGGAAAGGCATACTTTCTGCTCGTGCTACCAGAACGCGTAAATGGTCTACCGAAACTTCTAAGACAACTCCGTAGTACACCTAACATGCTGAATAGAGCCATGAACAGAATGGCTCCAACGCGACTGTCATTGAAGATACCGCCTTTTCGATTGACGACTACTTTGGATCTTGGTGATATGTATAAAAAAGTAAATATACAAATCAAATCATTTACTATATGTATATGTGTTTATTTTTTTATTTTTGGTTAATTATGGCTCCGGTAAATTTTTAGCAATTCCGCTAATGTCAAGGTTGAGATAGGCACGTTTATTATCAAATAAGCGATTTTCAATATTATCTGTATATTCTGTCAAACATAGAGAGCCACTGGAAAGACAAAACATAGCAATATTAGTATAATGTATATGTGTTTATGATATTAATTGTTTTGCTTAAAAAATTTAACCCAGTGGTGTCAAGAATTTTAGGGTCAGGTAAAATATCATAAATCAGGTAAAATCTTAGGGTCTACCAATTCTAAGGTCTGCTTGCTCTTAACTATTTAAATATTTTTTAATGAATTTAACCATAGTAAGTCATTTAAAAAGTATTTAAAAAGTAGTTTGGTGCAAGCGGGCCTAAGTTTCTATTTCACTTATGCCTGGTTCTTATATCATTAAAACGACTCGTTTCGGTTACGAATAGTAACATTTTCTACGCGTAAGCTAATCTGTTCCTATAAATGTCAAATTTCCAAAAGAAATTATTATGACCCAACAAATTGTGGAACGCCTCGTTATAATTAAATTCGTTGCTAATGGTTACTGCCACGAATCGTTGATTATTGGAACCCAGTATTAGAATTCAGAAAACGAATTCTTATTTCCGCTTGCACCAAACTATGTAAATACCTACCTACTTCTTAAATTAATTCAACCCTGCCAAATTAATTCAATGGAGAATGCCACTAGGCATTAAGTTCGCCTTTGTACAAACTTTGTAAGAGGTACAATAAAGTTTAATAAATAAACCATAGTAAGTGTAGGTACCCTGTATTGGTTCGGGCTCCTTTAAAGAATAGACCAACTGTCGTTCAGCCAGGCATGTCGTAAAAGGCAACTAATTGGCTATGTCACCACTATCGTGGCTACTAGGTGGTAGAGTTCAGTATTATCAAATGTATTTAAATAATTTGGTGCAAGTGGAGTTTAGTTCTTCTTCCCTTCTTCTTCTTCACCTGCAGCTGTTACTTGTATATGATTAAATTTCCTCCCTTCAGCTTGGTGTTAAAAAAGTATTTGACAAGAGTTCGGGGCTGGATGACATGGTACGAGACGTTCCCGTAAGTCTAACAAAGGCCACACATAAGGCATTTATAGAGGTCAGTGAAAAAGGAACCGTTGGTGCAGCATCCTCTTGTAAGTTATACAATTTAGTTATCTCTAATTCTATATTGCTAATATGGCTACAAACAATTTGGCTACTTGTGATAGAAACACGTTAAAACTTCTGGACTAATTTTAAACGTTCCTTTGTTTATTGGCCCATATTTTGATTTGGAGAATGAATAGCAATTTACAGAATAAATATACAATAAGATCGTGGATGAGAGGATGGATGTAGGGAGACCAGGAGTAATGTATAACAAATTAAATAAATTCTGTCCGAATATGGCGTCAAGATTTCCGAAACCAGCGTGTGTACATTAAAGTAATTATGAATGTGAAAAAAGCAGGTAGGGTAGATGTATTTTGGCCATTGTACAGTTTGTGGCCATTTAATATATGTTAAAAAATCAAATATCGTTACTATATAATTGATTAAAAATTAATAAAAAATATATTAAACTAGTAGACCCGGCAAAAGTTGTTTTGACATATAAATTATTATTAGGGGTTGATGGTAGAAGGGTGAGTTAAAGGAATTTAGGATTGTATGTATTTTTAATGCCACATAATAAAAAAATAAAAATAAATTGTCATATTTGTTTGACAATTTTTTTTATTGTAATTTTGTTATAAATTTATTTATTTAAAATAACATTTGGGCTGGAACACCCTTATCATTTAAGGGTATAAAAAATAGATAACAACCTAACCTAAGATTTACTGAATATACGTACCTATATAAAATTTTATCAAAATCGGTCAAGCCGTTTCGAAAGAGTATGGTAACTAAAACTGTGACACGATAACTTTGTATATTAGAGATATATTTTGTAAATTGGTTCAAATTTCAAGTGACCAAAAACGTTACCTCTACTAGGTATATGCTTGAAATCATGGTGTATGACAATTTGTGTGAAGGTGTATATGAGAATATATATATCCAGATTCGCACGGATTCACGGATTATAATATACATATCTTATACATATGAACCTTCCTCTTGAAGTACTCTATCTATTTAAAAAAACCGCATCAAATCCGTTTTTATACTATGTAGGTAATGATAGTGATATCATATAGGTATGTCCTGTTAGGTTGAGTTGGTCAGTAATCTAGTTGATAGCTTTATAGACTAGGATCTTATTTAGTCTACAAAAGAGTATTATTATTGATGTTTTATAAAATACAGAGTATACCTATACATATTAAGATTATGTTTTTACATATTTCAGCAGCAAATGTTATTCCGAAGTCTCCAGGACCAATTATGTTACACGCGGATCACCCCTTTCTATATTTTATAATTGTAGAAAAACAACAACTTTTTGCTGGCACACTTGTTAACCCTAACTCAAATAATGTGTATTTCTAGCTTTCAAGAAATTAATTAAATTTTAAGATGTTATACATAATTTCTATCATTAGTGACAGTTGTCTCTTTTCGTTGAGAGAGCTATCTGCCTATTATTTTAAATTAATATTTTTATATATCATAGCCAACCAGTTTCGGCTTAGCATGCTGATAATTTAAGACTATTTATCGTGCAACCAGTTATTTTCATTTTGACAAATGCACGTTTTAGAACCACCATATTTACCTAATAACGAGCAACTTCTTACAACCAATTCAACATTTTAATGATGCATATTTTTACAATAGCGAAGCGACCGACGTACTCTGCTTTGATATACATGAAGGTAAAAGATTATACATATAGGACACGATGTAACCAATAAAATATAATAAAAATATAAATAAATAAATAAATATTCAGAGACAAATTACATGAAATTCCAAAGTAAGCAAATTATTTGCTTGTGTTATGGGTGTTAGTCTATACGATACTAATACATAGAATTACATATATAGATACTTTTATATATTTAATAAACAACCAAACCCAGAAATACATCTATGCTCATCACACAAATGTTTGTTCCTGCCGGGAATCGAACCCGGGCCCCATTGATGCGCAGTCAGGATCGCTAACCACTCGACCAACGGGGCGGTCAATATAGTGAACTGCAATCAAATGAGTGTAGTAATATTAAAAATATATGGTCACCGCGTGGGATATCCGTTTAACCGTATCCTCTCATCAATATCAATCTGATTTCATCAATATGAAAGAGCTTGCGAGAATTGTCAGTATGAGGAGTTCGCTTCTCTGCTGTTGAATATGGCGGTCCTCAAGATAGCATTCTGAGTCTATCGCTATTTGTAATATATATGTATAAATATATCTTTTACTTTATCATGCAGTCGTCTGAAATTGTGTGTGATGTGGATGATACAGTAAGTAATATAACGCCGAGTCCCTTACAAGGTAGGCAGAATGAACTGCATGTGTATAAACTTTCCAGTTCACCACGATTCATCGGTTTGTCGGTTGGCAGGATGAGTGGTGATCGCCATCACCACATTTTACCGAGCTGATTACTACTATCGAATATGTCTAGCAATAGCTGGGACCGATAGCTTTACGTTCTGATACTTACAGCTGTTTTATTTAATGTAATTAGTTGGAAATATGCTGCGCGTGCGTGCGCGGCAAGGAATGGTTTAAACTCTTTAAGCAAATAGATAGAAATGACATGAAATAAAATGAAAAATATTTATTTGCAAGAATATGGGTGTTACATAAGTTATTAAAAATTAATTGAAAGTTACCAACATATTCTACCATGATGTGGTGAGCAAATATTTAAAAATTTAAAAATTATGCTGTTAACTGAAATTTTATTAAATTATTTTTATTTTTCATATCAAAAATATTTTATTAATTATATTTACTTTTGACCAGTCGATTTCTTTAAATGATGGCTGTTCTTGAATGGTAAGGCCCTAGACTTTTTTCAAGAATATTTATAGTTACCCTAGACTTTTTTTCAAAAATAATTCTATTCACTCCATTTGACGGTAATTGAATTTTCCATTTTTTTAATAACGTATGTCTTACAAAAATTCAACTAAGTACTAAGGATTGCAAACAACTTTGAATATTTTCACCCCGTTTCATTGTCGTTTAGGTTGTGCAACGATTTTATAATATAGATTAGGTAGAAGATAGTTTTTCTATTTCAAATTGAAACTAAGATCCTCCTAAAAAAAATTGTAAAAAACTCGACAGTCTAGTTAAAAACCTCCGTTAAAAACTAAATTGAGTAAATTGAAAAAAAAAAACATTTCATATCATAACAAACCATCAAAATTTAATTTCTATTTCCACCAACTTCGCGGCAAATTTTGTTTGTATTGAAACTTAGCAAATAAATTATGCAAATGTTTTTTCAACTCCACAGAATATGAAGAACACAACAGTTTAGTTAAGTATTTATAGCGAACATAAAACACCAGTTAGACCTGTTAAAACTGACAGTTAAAAAAGAGAATTAGTAAAACGGAAAAGACCTTCAAAAATCCAGGTCGGTGAGTTTCTAACAATAGTAATTTTTGCCTCAACCAATAAACTTTTCATATATTTTTTTCCATTTTCGTTTCATCGCTCGCCACATCGCATGATGGCTGATTGCAATTAATGAACCCTATATCTCCGTGGTGTCAGGCCATTGCCGATTTCAACGTTTTGTATTGCTCTATTTCGCGTGCAGTGTGAGAAATATTGCCAAAATTTATAAAGTTATACACTTGTACCGCGGTTTTGTTTATATACAACTAGCGACCCGCCCCGGCTTCGCACGGGT
>DWBA01001427.1:0-10627 GCA_018236825.1 Apodemia zela
ATTTGAGTATTTATATATGTATTTCTATGTATTATTATCGTTGACTAACACCCATATCACAAGCAAATAATTTGCTTTCTTTGGGGTTAGAACAAATTGTGTAATTTGTCCAGCGATATTTATTAAAAAAAATTGATACGGTGTTAAAATCCTACTAATACTAATGAACTAGCTTCTCTCTGTGTTGGTCTGGACCCTCTTCGAAGGACAGACCAACTGCTGATCTGCTAGGCAGCTCGGAAAAGTAGATTGGCTATATGTGTCACTACTATCGTGACTACTAGATGGTAGAGGTCCGCAACGTCTTGCCCGAGTATTTGGTACCACCGCTTTACCTATTCCTGCCGCACTAGCGTCAATGCTTGTCATTGTCGTGTTCCGATTTGGAGGGTAAGGTAGCCGGTAGAGTTATGCATGTGGCATTGCCATCCCGTCACGCTGATAGTAACATACCATTGGCATATTTGGTGTCTAAAGCGAAAAAAAATATTAAAGGTCACTTACGTAGCAAGATCAAGCTGTCCTTTTCAAGCTCGTCCTGAGAAAATCTTTAGGTCCTATCTTGGGTCTAAAACCCTATCAACACCTGGTGAAGCAGTCCAGTATTGGCTATAGTATTCTCAGAATAAACAACAGGTACAAGGTATTAAAGACGTCCTGTCATACCAGTAACACAATTCCGAAGTTATAAACATTTATCATGAACTCTTACCAGTATTGAAAAATGATCTCATGTAAATGAAGAGGGGTTTGATAGTAGATATTGGATAGTGGTATTGGTCCCGCAGCAGTTATCCGAACGATAATCCATATGATATGAGACTTAACACACGAGGATATTTCCGAATTTGTACAGCCGCGATAATAATAAACTGCCAGATATCCACAGCTCACATATACCTGTGTGTCCTGCCAAATTAACACGGATTCGCCTCAAAATACGTCTACAAAACCCGCGAAACAGTATACGTACATTTGGAATAATAAATATACTTAAAAAATACTATTTACTAAATTCACGCGCAAAGGCAGTAACTAAAATGAAAGTTATTGCTTTCGTGAGTGTATATTATAGTAAGTGCGCTTGTGTAGCAGAGTGTATGAAATGAAGTAAGCTGTCTTAAAAGAATAGGAGTTTGCTTAGTAACTTTCTCAAATTTACCTTTTTTTAAAATCTTAAAATCCACCTGTTTGTTTGCTGTATTATGATAAAATAAAAACAAAAGATAAAAACTCGGTAACAGTAAAAACTCCCGTGTCTCGGATGAGCACGTAAAGCTGTCGGTTCATGTTATTCGTTATCAACCCTCCTAGACAAGTAGCATAAACGCTAGTAGAATAGGAATGTCTTTCTAGCAATCAGTACAATTGATGGGACTGACCATAAATCAAAAATTTTTTTTTGTTAAGTTTTTAAAAGGTTTCCAAAGGGTTAGCACTGGATGAATGTTAAAACACATATATAGTTAGATTGAACCGAACGTTTATAAAAAATCCCGTTTACAACTGTACAATGGTGATTTACATCGCCCTATTTTACTGATCTGCCCCCCTAGATAAGTAGCATAAACGCTAGTAGAATAGAAAGACAAATGTATGTATTTGACGCGTTCGGTTGTGCTTATGTCAAACTTTCGTGTTTCCACTCTACCTATCACGCAAGGAAACCAGCGTGTTACTATTGATCCCAATTAAACCTGTATGTAAGTCTAGAAATCTCAACAAACGAAATATTTTCAAATATAAACATTTTCATGACAAAAAGTAAAGTGTTATAGTGAAGTCTTTCATAATATTGATCAAACTTTCAACAAGTACTCGTAATTTATAATATTGATCAAACTTTCGTGTTTTCACTCTACGTTCCACGCAAGGGACCCAGCGTGTTATTATTTATCACATTAAACCTAAATATAGGTCTAATTCTTCGCGAACTTAATATTTTCAAATATAAACATTTTCATGACAAAAAGTAAAGTGTTATAGTGAAGTCTTGCATAATTTTGATCAAACTTTCAACAAGTAATTTATAATATTGATCAAACTTTCTTGTTTCCACTCTACCTACCACGCAAGGGAACCAGCGTGTTACTATTTATCACATTAAACTTGAATATAGGTCTAAATCTCCACGTACGAAATATTTTCAAATATGAACATTTTCATGACAAAAAGTAAAGTGTTACAGTGAAGTCTTCGGTAGAAGTTCGACCTCATTTCCGCCGTGTTCCGCGAGTGTGCCGGTAGAAAATCACTTCGTGTGTCCCCATTTTCAATGATCTCAGGTGTGGCGGAGTATCGGGTGACATATTTAGTCTTGTTGGAATACCTCTTGGCGTAATGTAATGGATGTATTATGTCTGGGGAAAAGATATTTGGAATTATTAAAATATTACGTTACTACCTCACCTGCGAGGCTTAGTCCGGATGTCATCGATGTAGTTTTTCATACAAACTTTTATCCCCTAATTCATCTCCTTAAGGGTTGAAAAAGTTAGCTTATAATAATAATATAATAATAGTTTAAATTACTTGAAGAATCAATACAGTCAGCATAGAATTGCGTTATTTCTCTGTCACACGATAAAAGCGAGCAGCGGCTTTCCAGTAGGCTTTATTACGATGACATCCATAGCGTCAACTTCAATTGATTTGATGGGTGTTTACTTGTCATTTTCAAGTTTAGATTAGAGACAGGCAACAAGTAAAAACACATAGTTGAAGTTCCTCGCGACCTATGTACAAAGTAAATTTATTTTAAGATTTTATTTTACAACTGTGTCGGCAGTCGGCACGACTTATATGTATGCGTTTCGTGCATGCCAAATTACTGCTTTATGGTACTAAGAGTCTCCGGGCTAAACCTTAGACGGACAGGCTGATGGACAGTTAGGATGAAACCATAAGTGTTCCTTTTTGACTTAAAACCCCAAAAATAAATAATTGTAATAATTAATATCGCTGGACATATTACACGAATTGATGTAACCCCAAAGAAACAAAATTATTTGCTTGTGTTATGGGTGTAAGTCAACGATACTAAATTATAGAAAGACATATTTAAATGCTTTAACCTACATAATCAACATCCAAACCCAGAAATACAAACATCTATGCTCATCACAAAAATGACATTGTCGGGAATCGAACACGAACCCTATCGATTCGTAGTTAGGTCCGCTAACCACTCGACCGAAAAGTCTCTGAAAAATGAATTGAGAATCTCCCTTAACGCTAGTCGAAAGTTCCAGTTTATATGGAAATCTGCATGTATATAGGTAATGTCACTTAGTTCCAATACACGACAAGCTCGTCTATTTTGCACTGCATTGCAATATTGCACATGCATGCATATGTAAATGGTTAAATTGGTCATGGATCTGTTGCTCTACGCGATCATGCATGAGATTCGTTTGTTACGCATGAAAGTGCGTTATATATGCCGGCTCCACGTGCACTACAATTTTTAATTTAATTCTCTTATGGACTAAACAAAAAATGCTTCTGTTTTTTATACTAACTCCACACGTATTTGTTCAATTTCTATTGGCTATAATAGTGTATATTGTGTTGTGGTGGCATATCTATTTACTATCCTATCTTACTATTATAAATGCGAAGTATGGATGTATGTTTGTTACTCTTTCACGAAAAAAGTACTGGACGGATTTGAATGAAATTTGGCGCACAGGTAGATGGTGACTTGGAATAGCACATAGGTTACTTTTTGTCCCGGAAAAATGAATTGTTCCCGCGCTATTCACCAAAAACTTTTTATAATGCAGCCGGCTGCACGCTGCAGCTAGTAATATTATAAATGTGAAAATCGGTCAGTCTATCGATCTAATAAATCGACATAGGTAACTATTTTTTTACAGTTTAAGTCTATGGTCAAATTTCGGCCACAGGCGATCGCTAGTATTTATTTATTTAAATTTCGCACCATACATTTGTACGGGTAGACTTAACGCCCAAGAGCAATATCTGCCAGTCAACCACACGGAAAATACAGAGAAGGGACAAGGGTACAAATAGCAAACAGAAAAAATAAACAGTATCTTAAGTACATTAAACACACAAATTAAGTAAAAACATAATTGCAGACAATAATAAATAATAAGGCTGTATGTGTTTCTGACTTCGACTGAAGTCCCATTCGAGCAAGATTCATAATAATATGTAAATATATAATTAATATGTAAAGTAAACATTGTATGATGTTTAATCTAAGCTAACATACATCACGTTTAATGTAATTTATGTATGATCTCAAGCGTTCTAATGACACACATTCGCTAGTTCCCACAGCGGCGAGTGCATAAATATTAGGTTTAGTAACCTACGTTCTTGTCTAGGTCTAAATAATATAAAATATTACAGTTCTCAGTTTTTTATATCATCAGATAGCAAACAAGCAGATAGTTCCTCAGATTGAAAGAGATAAGCATCGCATATAGACACCAAAGATGTTAATAGTGCGTTGCTACCCCTGTGGCAGGATGGAAATGCCACATGCATAAGTCTATCGACTACCTTACCCTCCAAACCTTTGTTACACCGTTTTTTATTTCTCCGTTGAGTGGCATCGCAAAAGAACAAGTGAAAGTTTGCGGAAATTTGCAAATTATCTAGATTTCTTCGTTGAAATATGGATTTTCGCAAAGTAACGCCTGAATCGATACAATAAACAACGTTGTCCGTGATTGGATAAGTGCCCGGTTGGCGATAGACTTGCCACCTATCACATTGTAGGACCAAGTATCTTCGGCTAATCCTGGGTGGACTGGTTGTACCTCTGCTTACCTCTCCGGGATACGGGCGTGAAGGTACTATTTACGTGTCTTACTGAAGTTATTGAACGCTGGAAACGGGAGACTTCATAATTTAAACCTTTAGAGTAAACTACGCTTTTCAGTTATTTATTCACGTAATTGCAATCCTATCGATAACCAACATCAAAGTCTTTTGAATTCGTCAGCGCTTTGAGCAACATTTACAGAGTAAAATCTCTCTGTGGTAGATGCAACATTCGAAAATTTTGTTCAGATATAAAATTGTGAGTATATTTTTCTGAAAAGATTTTTCTTTGAGTTTCTTGAAATAAATTTAACTACTTTAATTCATAAAAATATTTCCCGATTTTCCTCAGGTGTAATTGAATTTCCCTACCATTTCCTACCGCAATGCCGCCAGTGCTTATCAATGTGTAGTTCCTGTTTGAAGGGTAAGGTAGCCAATAACATTACAATCCAAATCAAAATAAGCTTTATTTAATAATAATCCTTTACAGGGAATTTTGACGAGTCGACATTTAAAAAAAAATTACTACCGGATCAAACCATTCAGAACGCGGCCGCGCATTATTTACAATTAGGCATGTGATATCACGACCCTGCTATAAGGATAGCATCGCATATTATATACAGAGACTACGTGTACAGCAAATTTCAACCAAATTCGCCATCTGGCGTGTCGAATAAAATAAGTAACACATACACACACTCACACACATACACACTCACACACACACACACACTCACACACACACACACACACAGACACACACACACACACACACACACACACAAATTCCCATTTACAATAGGGATTTTTTTTTATAAGTCGACCAGGACCTTTCCGTATATGAGTTTTATTTATTGAATTCCTTTAGTATCAATATAATTTTAATGTTAGTGTATAAATCATTTATTGGCTATAGGGTTGGAGCACTGAGTGATAGAAAGTTACAAATTTTATTTTTATTAGACACTTAATCTAAGAACGGCATTTTTAATACTCCTCACAATTTATATACTCTTAATATTTCAGCTGCTTAATAATAGCATTGCATTACACATATTAGCAAACCTCGTGACTGCCTCTGACTGGACTGTAGGGTTAAAGCCCTTCAAATAAAAAGATTAAAAAAACTCAGTAGCAGTGCGGAGTCTGGCGGGTGGTGTGTTACCACTCCCTGGCCTCGGATGATCACGGAAAGTTATCGCTAGAGTCAGTTGATAATCATAATCACATCGGTTAAATGTGGCGATGGGGGTCACCACTCATCTCACCAACCGACAAACCAGTGAATCGTTGAGAACCGGAACGTAATATATAGGCGTTCGGTTTACTCTGTCTGCCCCACCAGGGGACCAGGCGTGATGATGCTTTTCTTTTTTTAACACGTATTAATGGGCCAGAAAAATAAGAACATGAAGTTATCAGAGATGCCAACGAAATGTATAAAAATACATAGACAAACTTAGTTTGTAGTTAATTAAACTTATCTCTATTCTTACGCAAATTAATACCCTAAAGCATTCACATTTTTAGTATTCAGATAATTCTATCCAAAACTTAATTACGACGTCTTATGTATTATTCGTTGTATTTAGTTGAGACGTGAACTCGGCAGAACTTGTATAACTTAGTTTATGCTAGCAAACTTATAACTAGCTCTTATTTAAGTTTCCTGATAATTTTCATTCAAGCGTCACTCCGTCAACTGAAACTTTTCTGATTATTTTATATTATTTAGATGTTTTATTATTGTAGGTTTAGAGGCATGCTATACAACGTTTTATGTTTTAAAACTTGTCAATTTTCATTAAGTATTAATTATGACATTAGATTAAAAAAACAATTTACTTCATTTTCAATGGGTTGTAATAAACGAATCTTAAATTTCAAAACCCGGTTCTAGCGGTTCTTCTTTTAAAATAGTTAAGTTTGATATTTTAAAAACTATGCAAGTTCACTTTATGCTTTATTTATTTAGTATTTTACTATTTAGGACGGCATTGTCAACGTTTTCCGCTGATTAAATTAAAACTATATTGTGTCTATTACAAATAAAACTTTTGTAGTTATTGTCGATAATCGAAATATTTGTATAAAATTTAAAAAATATATTTTTAAAGTCTTTCAACATTACTACGTTAAAATTAAGTTTACTGTATTAGTTTATCACCACGTATATTAGTTTACCGGCTACCTTATCTTCCAAACTGGAACACGACATCGGCAAGCAGGTTGCAGATTTCTACCACCTAGTGTAATGAAAGTGACACGTTTGGCCAATCGTTCACTTTGGGCCCTTTACGAACTACCAGGCAGTTTGAAAAGAGGACTTCGACACCCACGGGAAAGCAAGGTAATGTCCTGAAAGTCATAGGTCACAGGTTAGTTTAATAGAACTGATAATTTCGGAAGGTAGATTGTTATAAAAAAAATATATCACTATTTGGTTTATAACCCGTATAAAAGACTTTCAAAAAAAATATTAAGTTGTAACTTAATATTTTGATGTTTGAAACAAAGGTTACAGGTACCCGAAAGAATCAAGTATCCGGCTCCGAATTTAAATTGGAACTAAAAAAAACAGTTACCAAGGTATAGCAGCTTCTCAAAGACGTAATAGATACAAATAAACGTAGATTTCCAAGACACGTAACTTGGGTCGGTGTAGATATTATGTTACATCAACCAACTTATAAATTCACCATGTTCCACTAACTTACAAAATCAGATTAGTAAAATAGTAGTCACGCGCAAACTGAAGCGATGTCCCACGTGACTGACACATAGATTGGATTTCTGCGCTTTTACAAAGGGTCTTCGATATTGTTCGCAAATCCCAAATATTATAATATAATAATAATATCGCTTGGACAAATTACACGAATCGAGCTATGGTTTGTTTTGTTTGGGAGTTAGTCAACGATACTAATACATAGAAATGAATATAAGTACAAAATACTGAAAATATATATAACAAACATCTATTCTCATTACACAATGCCAGTCCCTGTCGGGAATCGAATCCAAGCCCAATGACTATAATTATTAACATATTTTGCCACTTTCAGCAAGTTAGATTCTATTTGCTATCTTATTTCATACATAGTAAAATACCAGCCCGTAAATCTAAATGATATGTATGAACCTTAAATAATTCTAAAATTCGCTTTCAATTAAATTTCAGTAACACACGGCGCATCGGCATGACGTCAAAACAAAAGCAATAAATCCATTTAACGAAGGTTGGTTTGTAATTTATATTATTGATTAACTTAATCATTGTTATCATCGCGTAAACGTTAACTTCGTGATTGGATTTTATAATAAATGAGTTTCGCATCAGTGACTCGACGAATTGCATATCAATGAGGCTAGTCATTTGTTCGCTTTTTGTATTAACGATTTCAATGAAATGAATTATTATTTTGAGGTTTGATCAGTATATTTCACGTTAGCGTTTAGACACGTTTTGGATGAAACGAATTCATTATAAATAAAAAAAAAACCGACCGAACCGAACCGAAAATTAAAATAGTTTGGTTTACCCCGTGTTGGTCCGGGCTCTCTTTGAAAAATAGCCGTTCGGCCTGGCATTTCGTAAGAGGCAAATGATTGGCTATGCGAATAACTACCATCGTAGCTACTAGGTGGTAAAGTTCTGCATTGTCTCGCCCGGGTTTGATATCACCGCCTTTCCTATTCCTGCCGCAATAGGGTTAGTGCTTGTCACTGTCGTGTTCTGGTTTGGAGGGTGAGGTAGCCAGTAAACTTATGGAAGTGGCTTTAAGTCCCCGCCACAAAGATAGCAACGCACAATTACCATCTTTGGTGTCTAAAGGCGATGGTTGTTTCTTTCCATCAGGAAAGCCATCTACTTGTTTGCTATCTTATAATAAAAAAAAATTAAAAGAACACGAACCTGATCAAAGTAGATTTTGAATTGTGAAAAAATCTACATTTTTATTTGAAAGAAGTTCGTTGAAAACTAATTCGTTATCCTAGTTGTAATTTTGTTCGGCTGGGGGTTCTGAGCTTAATCTCGAGTTAAGTAAAATATGTTATTGGGCGGTTGGCTTTAGTGAAACAGTAAATGTTTTGATGAAACCTTTGTTGAAGTTATTAAGGACTTTTCATACTAGGCTAAAATCCAATTAAACCTCAGTGCTTAAAAACATCTACTGTTTACTTTCTCTCTGCCGCAAGAAAATCGGCGAGTTGATATTAACTAGCTGCAGCGTGCAGCCCGCTGCATTATAAGTTTTTCGTGAATCCCGGGGGAACTACTAATTTTTCCGGCATAAAAAGTAGCCTATATGGTATTCCAGTTTATCATCTACATGTGTGCCAAATTCATACAAATCCGTTAAGTGTTTTGGCGTGATTGAGCAACAAACATCCATCCATCCAGCCATACATCCAAACATCCAAACTTTCGCATTTATAATATTAAATATAGGTCATAATCATCATAATCATTTATTGCAACATTTATGGTAAAATAAGTGGTTATACATTTCATTTGTTCACATATTTCACAGTCTCGGTAAGTGAAAAAAATTTAAATAAGGAATTCTTCAACGAGGAATATATCTATGAAGTTCTATCGCATGTTACATGAGATTTAAACGATCAAATAGGAGCTAGGCCGGAAAACATAAGCACAGAGTATTTTGAGCGCTGCATCAAAACAATAGGTACCTATCATCATGAAAAAAGGTCAAGAGAGCCGCTTAAATTGTTTTGCTTTATATTGAAAAACGGTCACGAGCATCTGTGAGTCTTCTCTGGGGAAATTCCTGCGAGATATATTTTTTTATTACAAAAAAGAGTTGCAAGAGCAATTTGACGCAACTTAAGGGTATCTTTTAGAGAAAGATAAAAAAAAATCAATGTTCTTATTGTAATATCTGAGTATATATTTAAAAAATCTCTTGCATATACGTAAAGATTTTACTAAATACGAGGAACAAAAATTATCTCGTTTCCACGTCATAAGTAACTCTTTTAGGGGGTAATGTGTACGCTTTTACCGATTAAGCAGATGGCTCTTGTGATGGAAAGAGAAAATCGCCTAAAGACACCAAAGATGTTAAAAGTGCGATGCTATCCGTGTGGCAAGATGTTAGTGCCACTTGCATAAGTTTACCGGGTACCTTAATCTCCAAACCAAAACGCGACAGTGACAAGCACTGACGCAATTACGGCAGGATTGTGTAAGGCGGTGTTACCAAATACCCGGGCGAGACGTTGCGGAACTCTAAAACTAAATTTATTAACAAGAGAATTTTACTAAAAACACTGACGATAATATGTATCAAATAGGAAATAACATCATGGTAATTATATAATTTAAATATATTAATAATTACGAAATTAGATTGCATATTCAACCAAATATGAACAATTTTATATAAAATTTATATGGATTCAAGCTCACAATCTCGGGAACAGAAACCCTGCAAACGCTTTCAGAAAATCGGTAAAGTATACGAGTATGAAACGGAAGATAGCATTTGCGACAAGTTTTCCCGTTAGACGATAAAATGCAACTTTACACCTGTTCCGTTATAATAGAAGCAAATAGCTTATTGTACTACAGTGAAAAATATATTATGTGAAGAGAATTATGAAGCAAAAGATACTGTTTTTTATTTGAATGGACTGGATTTTATCCTTACCATCCTTAGAATAGGCATGATGACAAATTTTGAAATCCTCTTGAATAATTTTTGTAGATGTCTACTTTTTCTACACTAATCTTAAGTAACAAAATATTACACTTTTTTCTACATAATTTGAATTTCGCGCTAAAACGCGCTCAGGTGTC
>DWBA01001428.1:0-10626 GCA_018236825.1 Apodemia zela
GCGTAGTTTTAAAGGTTTAAGCGTACAAAGGGAGTTAGGGACAGAGAAAGCGACTTTGTTTTATACTATGTAATGATTTACAAAAAACCAATTATATTTTCGAGATTTACAAAATTTTATGTGTGTCATCAATATTCAATGTAAAGATTCAACAAAACTTACTATATGCGTTGTACAATGTATTGCTTTATCCTCTGGCTGAGCACTCTGCTCGCCCACGCGGCCGCTGAATTTGTGACGGCCCCATAAGGCCAGCAGCGATTCAGTCCGAAAAACAATGAATTGCTTTGAGTGCGCTAACTACAAGCTAGCTAGCAAACTGTCAGGGCGCTGTTAACTAGCTGTAGTCTAAATTTTGGAATGGACTGGTATCGTCCCGTTACATTGCTATAATACAGCGTGATGCATTTTGTATTTTTAGATGTCCAAGTGGAACAGACGGTAAACAATGCGAAACAGCGCCTGAAAGATGCATTGGCAGTCCTTGCATGCATGGTGGAAAATGTCAAGACTTCGGTTCTGGTCTTAACTGTACTTGTTCAACTGACTATACAGGAATTGGTTGTCAGTATGAATTTGATGCCTGCGAGGCTGGTCTGTGTCAAAACGGAGCCACTTGTATTGACGATGGAGAAGACTACTCTTGTATCTGTGCACCCGGCTTTAAGGGAAAGAATTGTGATGAAGATATTGTTGACTGCAAGGAAAATTCGTGCCCACCATCAGCTACATGTATTGATTTACCTGGCAGATTCTATTGTCAATGTCCATTTAACTTAACTGGTGACGATTGCCGAAAATGTAAGTTTTACAATAATATTTCATCACTGGTACCTAATAATCTATTTAATTTTCATAAATCCTATTTGAGATCAATAATTTAAGATTTTTTTATATTACATTATATCTAGTGTCTCATCTAGTCTAGTGGTCCGGTATCGGAGTTGACCACACGAGGTCCCGGGTTCGAATCCCGGGCCAGGCAATTAAAAAAATGTTTTTTCAGTTTTCTAATAAAATCCACGTTGCCCGGAATTTGAAAACGTCTGTATCCCCGAAGAAGTAGGCAGAGGTACAACCAGTGTACCCACGATTAGTCGAAGATACTCGGTCAAATAATGTGATAGGTGGCTAGCCTATCTACAAATTGGGCGCATATTCTGCAGTCTCGGGCAAATTATATTTTTCAGAAAACCTATTTAGAATAATTTGCCCGACCCAGAATTCAAATTCAAAACCCAAGTCAGTCGGGTACATTTTATGCAGATTACTAATAGTGAACCCTAAAATCGTTAGTCATTCCTGTTTAATAAAATCGTCATTAAACTATGATTTACTGGAAAAAAATTAAATGGCCTCCTGATTTGAGCCGAAAAGGCACTTACCAACAAGACAGACCTGACAAATGGACGGAAATCTTGTTGTAAGAAATTCTTCGTCGCCACGTTAATGTCCCATCTTTCTTATGCCAGGTTCCTATAACAAACGATCTATCATTCCTAGCAGTAACCATTAGCAACCAATTTAATAATAACGAGGCGTTCCACAAGTTGTTTGGTTATAGGAACAGTCTAATACTTGAAACGTTTTTTTGAAACGTTCCTATACGGAACAGTCTACGCCTCGTTGAAATTGTACCTACTCGTAACTGGAACGAGTCGTTTTACTGATACAGGAACTGGGCATTAGCCGTTGAACATAATATAACATTTATTTTATTATTAATTGTACTGTATTTTCAGCCATTAGCGTGGACTACGATCTTTACTTCAGTGACCCGTTACGTTCTAGTGCAGCACAGGTAGTGCCATTTGATACAGGCTCTGCCAACAGTTTCACTATCGCTATGTGGGTTCAGTATACGCAACAAGATGAAGGTGGTGTATTCTTCACAGCATATAGTGTCAGGTATGTATTTTGTAATATTTAACGATTCTTCTTTACGTCGTAAACAAAAACAGCTACTTATATGAGACGATTTGCTAATACCGTAAATTCTACCAATATATTAAAAGTTATGGCTTATGGGCGAACTTAAACTAAATTACTATCTGTACACACTCTCTTAATTAAACATATACAGAGTACGGTACGAATAACAACATTAGCCTAGAACTAAGCGATACTCATACACTCTGCATAAAGTTATGCGAAAAGTGTGGGATAGATCCTAATCGCGTTGGACCTTTTTGAATTAACTTGTGCGAAACGGTTCTCTAAGGGTGAGAAAAGTGAAATATGTTTTCATAACAAAGCGTGATGCCTCATTATAATTGAAATATTGCTAATTAGTTTACCGCTCTCACGAAAATAATAGCCTCACCATATTTAACATTTGTTGATACCTGTGGTTTATTGTATTACTCGCTAGTTATTATTTTAAATTTAATTTAATCCGGTTTGTAAATACTTTTATCGTACTCTTCTTGATATAATTTAAAAATAAAGCTGTATTAAACCATCTGAATAGTTTTGCTACAAAAACAGTAGTTTTTAACTTATGAACTTTTTAAGTTTTTTTGTGATTATGTCATGAAGTAAGCTGAATCTCTTTGTCTGGTACACAGCAAAAAAAATTAAATGGTGTTCAATGTATGTTATAATGTAGTTTTAATCTGGTATAAAAAAAACTACAAAAAGTAAATATGGATAATATTCATTTTTGGAAACTATTAATTTCTAAATACTAATGATAATAACTCAATCACTTACGGGGTAGGTAAAGAAATCTTATTTATCCCCGCGATAGATAGATAGAAAAAAATAGAGTTTTGTAGTGATTGCTAATATTTCATATTTATTCATTTATATTATCTATACTAATATTAAAAAGAGAAAAGATTTGATTGTTTGTTTGCATTGAATAGGCATCGAAACTACTTGACTGATTTAAAAAAAATCACATTTAGAAAGCTACATTGTCAAGGAATGACATAGGCTACTTTTTTACCCGACTAAGCAAAGGGTGCTAATAAATTTTTGGTCACGCGAAGGAAGTCACGAACATTTGCTAGTGTATAATAAGAAACTATATATTTGACACTTTTTGGTGCATACATAACCTTAAATACTAAAAACAAAATAAATGTTAAATGTTGAAAAAACATGTCTCATATAAAATAACAACGAATTAAGGTAAATTTGTTTACATTAAGAACAAATGTCCTAAACAACAGAGCTATAGATAATCTGATTTTATACTTATTATTATTAATTTTGATTTTCAGCAATTCTCATATCGCTCTAAATAGAAGAACCATTATTCAAGCACATTCAAACGGTGTTCAAGTATCACTATTCCCTGAACTTCAAGATGTTTATCTCAGCTTTGGAGAATTTGCCATTGTTAATGATGGTCAGTGGCATCACATAGCGTTAGTTTGGGATGGTAACTCTGGAGGTGAATTAACGCTCATCGCGGAAGGCTTAATTGCCAGCAAGCTGGAAGGATATGGTAGCGGAAAAATATTACCAAAGTAGTAAGTATACAATTTTTCTTTCAATGTAGCTACAGTTGTTTTGTTTCAGCTATTTTACCTTTGAAGAATTCTGAATGCAGTATGCGTCGAAATAATGACTGCCTGGCCGCCTTTGTGTATTTTTCTCTTTTTAGTCAAACATGTACGATATTTGACTAAAAAGACTTTTTATGTCAACAGATGTACGATATTTTTAATTCTTGTGAATTTCGTGGTGAATATACAAGCAATTTAAAAAAACTGAAAATATAACAAATCCAACATAAACATATTCACAGTTTTTTTTAATGTAATTAGATAGCAAACAAGCAGATGGTTCTCCTGATGGAAGTATAAACAATCGACTTTAAGCACCAAAGATGTTAATCGCGCGTTGCTATCCGTGCGGTGGAATGGCGATGCCACATGCATAAGTCTACTGGCTACCTTATCCTCCAAACCGGAACACGACAATGATATTATTACATCCTGAAGATGCTTTAAAAAGTGAAACCGGTTGATTAATATACCAAAATATATACTCGTATATATATATATATATATATATATATATATATATATAGTGCAGTGAAATTAAAGTACAAGTGTGTGTAGTAATTGTGTATCATTTTAATGGAATTTCACCAAGTGCCGACGATGGAAAGTATAGAAGATATTATAACCATTGATGCTTTTGCAGCAGGAATAGCTAACGTGGTGGTACCATATACCCGGGTGACAAATTCAGATGTTTTAAATCACGTTTTAAACAGAATGTACGTACTTGACGTGTTTCTTATAACATAAACTGGCTGTACTCCGCGCGCGTTGCTACTCCAACAACTAAAACACATTTGAAGGAAAGGCAATATATGAAATTCATTGGAATAACAGTGGCGCCATCTGTCGAAAATTGCTCGAAAAACTCAGAAGCCTTCGTGGGCTCATGCACAACAACTTTGCTAAAGATCATCACATGATCAAATGCATATTTTACGATTCTACAAAAGACATACAGACAATTATTCGTTTTATATAGATAGATGTCACTATTTGATAAAGATATTTTTTTACATTTTTTGACAAGCACTTGTTGGATAAGCGTACATGATTATATTCCTTGATCTGGGTGTTTATTAAATGTAATTCAACATTTATACATATATGTATTTCTCTGTATACATACCTTTGACCAATAATTAATTTACTTATATTTATATTTTCAGCGTCTGGGTTACGTTGGGTAAACCACAATCAGATCACATCAAATCCTACACAGAATTTGGCTTCCAAGGACACCTAACAAAAGTACAAATATGGAATCGAGCACTAGATATAACAAATGAAATACAAAAGCAAGTTCGAGATTGCAGAACTGAACCTGTCCTTTACAGCAGTCTAGCTCTCACTTGGACTGGATACGAAGACATAACTGGAGGTGTCGAAAGAATAGTGCCATCACATTGCGGACAGAGAATTTGTCCTAATGGTTACACTGGATCTAAATGTCAACACTTACAAGTTGACAAGGAACCACCGTTAGTCGATCGTTGTCCTGGAGATCTATGGGTCATTGCTAAGAATGGTTCAGCTGTAGTTAAATGGGATATGCCCGTGTTTACGGATAATGTAGGTGTTATGAGAGTAGTTGAAAAATCTGGACACAAGCCAGGACAGAATCTAGTGTGGGGTGCATACGAAATAGCATACATAGCTTACGACGCGGCTGGCAATGCGGCTACGTGTACCTTTAAGGTTACAGTTTTAGGTAAGCAATTTTATGTTTAAATACAAATGTTTGTTTACAAAAAAGTGTCTTCATACCAATATCCCCGAAGGGGTGTTGAGGTGATAATAACGAAGAAAACATATTTTAAAACCACCTCATAAGTCTAGTAATTAGCCATTTTGGCTAAGATCATGATGTTCCGGGTTCAATTACCGGTACAGATGTATTTTTTTTACTTACTTACTCTTTGATTTTTTTTAAATCAATCCAGAGTCTGGTGGTGATATTTTACCACCCCGTGCTTCAGATATGGTCGTAAAGCCCTTAAATCCATCATTGTTTAAGTTGGCAAAATGTGACAATGGAAAGCACTGCCCATTTCGCCTACAAACTGGTGATCCTGTTGGTGTCTATTCACGTTCGGCTCACTATGCCTACTCCGCAAGAGTGGTGCTATCTTTTTTATATCGTAAGTTAGCAAACAAGAGACAGAAACAGGATGGCTCTGCTTATGAAAAGAGACCACTACCACCAATATTAATGGTGCGTTGCAATCTGTGTGGCGTGGTGTTAATGACTCGTACAAAAGTTTACCGGTTACCTTACCCTTCATACCGGGATACGACAGTGAAAAGCATAGACGCTATTAAAATATAACCGAAATACCCCGAAGACAGACCCGGGCGAGACGTTGTAGAAATATACCACCTAGTAGTCACGATGGTAGTGACTCGTATAACCAATCGTTTTCCTTTCACGAAGTGCCTGATAGAATATTTATTTATTAAGAAAAATCTATAGTTTTTTACTAAAATTAAAAGTATCTTCACGTCCGTATCCTCGAAGAGGTAGGTAAATGGACAACCAGTGCACTCACGATTAGCCGAAGATACTAGGTCCCACATTGTGATAGTTGGCTAGCCTATCGCCAACCGGATACTTTTCCAATCCCGGGCAATGTTGATTTATCAGAAATCTTAAAAAACACATTTTTTAATTGCCCGACCCGGGAATCGAACCCGGGATCTCGTGTGGTGAACTCCGACACCGGACCACTAGACCACAGAGGCTTTCTAAATTTACTTTAACGAAAATATATATGCATGTTTTAAAATAGATTAACCTAAATTTTTTCAAGTATCATAAATCATCGTTAAAAATATATGTATGGCTGAGGATATAAAAAGGGCCTATGCAAAAAAAAATGATCGTATTTTTCTCTAAAGAACGGATGTCTCTTAAGGGCCCCTTATTAAGTAGGGTTCACATCATCAAATAGAGTATATTTTCCCTCCTTATACTTTATTATTATAAACCCGGAAACCCTATATGACTTGCTAATGGCAAATCAAATTGGCAAAAGAAAAAGAAATCGGCATTTTTACAAAACGTTAATGTTCAATTAATGTACAATCTTATTTGGTAATTAAGCTAGATTATATCGAGTGGTGTTGGAAACCCTCGTTCCGCTTCAGATTTACCAGTGTATATTTTTCTAGTTCAAGTGCGGAATACTTAGGCCTACTTAACTGCTTTTATACATTTACTTATAGCGCTTTCGTGAGAAAGAAAGTAATACTATTAAATGTTTACATAATTATTAGTTGTTTTCCAAGTACCACAAACTGTAGGTACTCGTAATTCGATATCCATAAATTTTATAAGATGTTTAGAAAGCATCAGGATCTATGCAGTGCTGCCTTTACATTGAGGGCACTCATGGGCACTCCACAGGGCGGCAATTTTTGGAAGGCGGCAAAATTCAGTGTTAGAAAAAAAAACTCGCTTTTTAGAAAATCCCCAACTAATTTTTGTAAGCTAATTTGTGCACTTTTTAATAAAATTAACGAATAAATTAGGTATCAATGGGTGGTTGTGAGCATTTATCGTCAGGTAGGTCTTTTGTTCATTTGCCCCCTCTTTTATGAAAAAATAATAATAAATAAGTATAATAGCAATGGGGTGGCATGTTTAAAGGTGCCCCAAGGCGACATTAGGGATAAATCCGGCTCTGGTTCTATAATGGATTATATACGGGAACCGAAAGATAATTATCGTAGTTTTAATGAAATTTTAAATTAGTTTCGGAAATAATAATAATCACCACTGTCCATGGAATTAGATTAATGAGTATTGCAGGTGTTACCCCTATAAAATATAAATTTGAATTTGAATGAATATGCCACAAGTTGGTCTGGGTGTTTATTAGAGAATAGGCACCATCGGCCATTCTGCTAGTCAGTTTGTAAAGGCGAACGATTTGCCAAATATGACACTACTACCATTGTAACTATTTGGTGGTATCTCATCCGTTATATTACTATTATTGTATATCATTATAATACTACCATTGTTACTATTTGGTTGTATCTCATCCGTATTTGCCTGTTTTAACCAACGCTTTGCTGTTCCTACTGCAATAGCATCAATGTCGTGTAGTGTTCCTATTTGTAGGGTAAGGTGGCCGGTAAAATTATTCATTTGGTATGACCATCTCTCCATGCAGTGTGGAGTGTATAGGCAATGGAAGTTTCTTTCCATATTTCCATTCCCCTATTTGGTCCGGGCTCCTTTAAAGAATAGACCAACTACTGTTTTGCCAGGCAGGTCGTGAAAGGTGACCGATTGGCTATACGCGACACTACCATCATGACTACTAGGTGGTAGAGTTCCGCAACGTCTCGTCTGGGTATTTGGTACCACCGCTTTACCTATTCTGGCTTTCTGGTCATTGTCGTGTAGCGATTTGTATGGTAACGTAGCCTATAGACTTATGCATGTGGCATTGCCATCCCGCCCCATGGATAGCAACGCACTTGTAACATCTTTAGTGTCTATAGGCGATGGTTTCTTGTTCCATCAGCTTGTTTGCTATCTTCACTACATAGTATAAAGCAAAGTCTCTTCCTGCGTCCTAATGACTGTATGTATGCTTAGACCTTTCAAACTACACAACGGATTTTGGTGTAGTTTTTTTAATAGATAGAGTGATTCAAGAGAAAGGTTTATATGTATAATACATTATATTATAATCCGTGCGAAGCTGGGGCAGGTCGCTAGTATGATATAAAAAAAGAAAACAATCAACTTGATCGTTATCCTATAATGTAAAATTATAATAATCATAGCGTTTGCATGCTTTGGATGTATTTTTTAATTTTTTGGAGTATGCATTAAGATATTTTTACTTTTAAGCCTCTACAACTTCATGTACGTAGAAAATTTAAATATATACTTATAAGAGTTTTGTGTTTCTAGCGGAGTTCTGTCCAGCACTGGCCGACCCTCTGGGCGGGTACCAGTCGTGCCGCGACTGGGGCGCGGGCGGGCAGTTCAAGGTTTGTGAGATCGCGTGTCGCGATGGACTGCGCTTCTCCCAGCCCGTACCGCCGTTCTACACGTGCGGCGCCGAGGGCTTCTGGAGACCCACCGCCGATCCCACGCTGCCTCTAGTCTACCCGGCTTGCTCACGTAAGTGCATGTGTGTGTGTGTGTGTGTGTGTGTGTCCATGGACTTCCAAGGGCTCCATGATATGATAACCAGTGGTACGCAACTACTCAGTTCACTATAAATATTTTTATTATAATTTAGTATTTATTTACATTTGTTCATAATATAAATCCAAACAACGGAATGTTTCTCATTTAATCATATCAGATAAAATTTGGTATCAAAGTAGGATTGTAAAGGTGAACGCACACTTATCCGAGCCGAACGCGTCGAACGAATCGAAGTCAAGGAGGCCTCGCAAACATATCCGCACCGAAAGAATCGACCGCGCCGAAGAAATATCATCAATCATTTTTTTAAAACTATGAAGAACTAGTACTCGCGCAAGGCTCTGTCGTACACAACTGATAGAATGCGAGCGCATCGGTCGAGTCGACCGTATAAACCGAGCCGAATCTGATGACATCATCTGAATTCATCTAGGATTTCTCTGGTTCTTTCAGCTTCGGATGATTCCACGCGGGCAAGTGTGCGAGGTTTCATAAGATTTCATAAATAGAATTCTAAAATTCGTTTCGTTCGATTCGTTCGACGCGTTCGACTCGGATTAATGTGCTTTCACCTCGCTCCCCCGTTTTTTCGTTGTGTATCGATGTCTTAGCTGGTCCAATTGTAAATCTAAACCATTCAGGGACATTCAGGAAATTCAGGGAAAGTCATCAAAATCGGTCTTACTCTTTGAAAGAATTTCAAAGGCATGGACTTTAGATAGAAGTTTCGTGTTTTATGTCACGAAAAAATTTACTAGGTGGTAGAGTTCCGTTACATCTAGTCTCTACCGGGTTTGGTACCTTTTAATGTCGTGTTGATTTTTTTTGATCTGTTTTAAGGGTAAGGTAGCTGGTAAACTTACGTATGAAGCACAATTTACACACAATTTGTACTTTAATTTCACTGCACTCTTGAGCGATATTTATTTTATATTATTACCCCGTACAACTAACATTTATGTTTGTTTATATTGTACTAGCTTTTGACCAGGATACTGCTCGCGTAGATGTATACAACACTCTGGTAATTAGCATTTTTAACTTAATTTATTTTTTATTTCTCCTACTAAAACTGAACCCAGGATAAAAGCTACCCTATATGTTGCTCCGACCGCTCAGCTATCACCATACCCAATTTCATTAATTTTTGTCACGAGTTTTTGCGTGATTGACGAACAAATTAACAGACAGGCAGACAAAAATTCTAATAATTAGTTTCACGCTTTTGTTATCGATCCTTTAACCGACCCAATTAATATTTTTCAAACAGCTTAAATGTACAGACATTACTTTTCTATCCTTTTATTACGTATATGTATAGATAGATATAGAAGATATAGATATATGTATAGATAACTGTTAATGTAGTTAAGAATATTACATCCTAAAGATGCTTTAAAAAGTGTTTCACTTTTTAATTTTTTTTGATTAATATACTAAAACTAGCTGACCCGACAGACGTTGTCTCGTCTTAATTATGAATATTTAATTCAAACTGGTTTAACGGCATTGATATTTATATGGTGTTTAAGTATTCTCAATTTATCTAACTTTCCGCGCAATTTTCTTAATATTTTCTTTTATAAGAACCTCCTCCTGACAAATACCCCGTGTTAGTTCGGGCTCCTTTGAAGAATAGACCAACTGCCATTCTGCCAGGCATGTTGTAAAAGGCTACTAATTGGCTATGTGAGTCACTACCATCATGACTACTAGATTTTATAGTTTACGATTCTATACAGGATGTACTGACAAACGATTTACCCCGTGTTGGTTCAGGCTCCTTTGAAGAATAGACCAACTGCCGTTCTGCTAGGCATGTCGTAAAAGGCGACTAATGGGCTATGTGAGTCACTACCATCGTGGCTACTGGGTGGTAGAGTTCAGCATTGTCTCGCCCGGGTCTGGTACCACCACCTTTCCTATTCCTGCCGCAAT
>DWBA01001429.1:0-10625 GCA_018236825.1 Apodemia zela
AAAGTTTTTGGTAAATCCCGCGGGAACGACTCATTTTTTCGGGATAAATAGCCTATGTGATATTCCAGGTCATAGTCTACCTGTGTGCCAAATTTCATCCAAATCCGTTTAGTGGTTTTGGAGTAATTGAACAACAAACATCCATCCATCCATCCAAACATCCAAACTTTCGCATTTATATTATTATAATAATAATAATATAGATATAGACTAGCAGTTGCTCGCTACTTCGTTAGCGTGACCAAACATCATTATTTCCCTATACTCCCTTGGATAAAAAGGAGCCTATGTCACTAAGTGAAGATGCAATTTTCTAATGGTGAAAGAATTTTTGTAATCGGCCCAATAGCTTTTGTGTGAAAACATTACAAACATACATACAAAAACCCAAATGTTCCCTCCTTATAATATTAGTTTAGATTTTTAAATAAAACCTTTTAATATAAACGGAACACATTTACAAAGATATATTGATAATATTGGTATACCCGTGTTAATGTCTTATTATTAGGCCTTGACTTTTTCTAACATGAATATTTTAGTATCAGTCAGCCATCAATATATAGTTATGAACTACTTACAGAATACTCTTTATTTTCTTCTACTTACAGATTTTGTTCTACTTACAGAATACTCTTTATTTTCTTCCAAATTTTGTATGAAGGAGGAAGTTTTTGATTCAGATATTTTTGGTGTCATATAAATTTGATGAAAATGTCATTTAGGCATCATATATAAAAAGAGTTACAGGAGGTTGAAAGTCTTGTTGCTGTTTTACTGCGTTTAAATTATAATATAATCAAATATATTAAAAAAAAGTAAAAAAAAATATATCTAGACGCCCGTCCTTCCTTGAAGAGGTCGTCAGGAAGTACAACCAGTGCACCCACAATTAGCCAAAGATACTTAGTCCCACAATGTGAAGATGGCAAGCCTTTCGCCAACCGGCCACTATTCCAATCCCGGGCAACGTTGTTTTATCAGAAAACTGAAAAAACACATTTTCTGAATTGCCTGACTCGGGAATCGAACCCAGGACCTCGTGTAGTCAACTCCGACATCGGAGCACTAGACCACAGAGGCGATAAATATTAAAGATATTAAATGATAAAATATTTAAGTGTACACATGTATGAATGAATACATTGACTAAACGTATTTTTATGAAATGTATACTTTCCGTTGTCAGCTACTTGGTGAAACTGCATTTTAGGATATTATAAACAAATAAACTCACTAATTGTATTTTTAGTTCACTTTAATATTGTGAAATACATCCAACAGGTTTCGCTAATCTTTAGGAATTTTTTGTCTAGTTATGATGTTTTACAACTTTTACATAGTTCTCACTAGTGTTCTTCTCTCTTACAAAAATAAATAATAAAAAATGTATAATATATTTTTATTGTACATACATTATACGCCTCCCTGGTCTCGTGGTCCGGTGTCGGAGTTGACCACACGAGGTCCCGGGTTTGATTCCCGGGTCGGGCAATTAAAAGAAGTGTTTTTTCAGTTTTCTGATAAAATCAATGTTACACGGGATCGGAAAAGTGCTTGGTTGACGATAGACTAGCCACCTATCACATAGTGGGACCGAGTATCTTTGGCTAATCGTGAGTGCACTGGTTATACCTCTGCTTACCTTTTCGGGGATACGAGCGTGAAGATACTACTACTACTACATTATACGGTATACAAAAAAGTACTAGATCAATATTATAAATGTGAAATTCTTCTGCAACCATGAACTAATTTAAGTTGTATATACTCATTTGACTTGATAAGTTTTGAGATAAAAAGAATCTAATGAAGATATTACAATTATTTATGTTGCATTTTTTTTAAATAAACTCCTTCATTTCCTATACAGCCAACTTTGGAAACAGTCTTGATCCGATAGGTCAGAAATTACTACTTCGTAGGCAGCCACGGATTCTTTAGCACTAAAAAAAATATTTTTCTTTTACTATCGAGAACAAAAAGAAATCACAGGGAGCTAAGTCGGTGCTGTAGGGTGGGTGAGGTAGGGTTTCAATACCAGAATTCTCAATAAACGCTTTTGTTCCGAGGAACGTATGTGAAGAGACGTTGTCATGATAGAGCATGCTTCCACGAAGTCCAGGCTTAGTCTATTTTCAGCTTGAAAAACTTTCGGCAATGCTATTGTAGTATACCAATTCAAATTAACAGACTTACAAATTTTCAGCATGGATGTTGACAGCTGTTGTCTAATCCAAGAAAAAAAACTAGCTACCAATTTTTTTGACAACGTTTCGAGGTAGTATATTTGTCAATAACTTTCCCTCTAAGCAGACCGATGTTGACGATTGTGTCTAACTTTCTGGATCATACTGATAGATTTAGGTTACGTAACCTGTGGTAATTTCAGAAATATGTCCCGATGTCCTGTCTTCAAAACGTTAACGCAACATAAGCCTGTTTTTCAGTTTCGCAGAACAAACGCAGGATTCAATGACAACAAATCTTCTTTACTCTAAGTTGTTGATGTAGAATTATATTAACGCTCCCCGAACTAACGTTTTCGATGGCCGTAAAACACGAAAGTGTTGAGGAATACTTTGAAATAAATTTCATCTGCATCTCATTTATTCAATATATCCTTAGCGATAAATACAATCGATGGGATGGATCAAAAGGAAATTTTGCCACGTAGCTCGGCAGTAAGAGTATTACCTGGCTATATAGCGAAATGCTCACTGGCTCGAATCTAGACGTAACAACATTTTTTTTAAATAAAAAAGATTTTTAAAAATTTAAATGTTATAGTTCTAATCCTATATCGTCGTAACAGCGTCTCAAAACAAAGTAAACAATTTATGTGTTAATGTTTTTTAACATAATTGAATGTTACAGAAGCAGGAGATGCTTGCAATGGAATAAGTTGTCCAACGGGAGCGAAATGTGTGGTAACGTTAGGCCAAGCCGAATGCCACTGCCCTCGAAATTGTCAAAGACGGAAACCCGTTTGTGGGAGCGATGGTAGGGAGTATCGATCAGGATGCCATCTAGAGAAGCATGCATGTGACAATCAGCTGAATATTACTATCAAATACCATGGAAAATGCGGTAAGTAGATATTTGTTCGGTTTTTTTTTCATACTGAGTGAGTGAGTGTGAGTGTGTTAAGTCTTATCTATTGTACTGTACATGCTGCACTCTGACTTATATTTCTGTAATACAACATACATCTTTAATCTATAATATTCTGAAGCTCACTCTAACCTCACTGGGTTGGAGTGAGCTTCAGTATATTAATTTTCGATAAACAACGTTTAGTTTTCGTTCATTACTTTGAAAATTATACATTTTTCTACAGAAAAAATATATTTAATAATAATACAAATAGACGTTTATCATCAAAATCTGATAAGTAGTTTTTGCACGATGCAGCTGTTTTAGAAATAAAAATTTTCCAAAAAATAATTAACATATAGATATGGCTCCTTAATAGTTTTATTATATGTATTCGTATATACTAACAAATGCTTTTTCCTTACAGTAATTAAATATTTTTTACGTATTAAACACATGGATTAACTATAGTATTTAATTAATATAAACAAATTATATTCGGAACGAAACATTTTTTTATTTGTGAATTCACTATTGCAGCTAAATGATTAATTGACCAATAAAATTACAAGCAGCATAAATAAGAATTTTTAACATTTCTATTTTAAAAACTTTTTGGTATTTAATTCACGACACGTATGTAATGTCTGTACGATTTTTGTAATATGTAAAGCATATTTAAAGGGCACATTAATATACAAGTATGTTAGTATCTTTAAGAGGTGAAATTGTAAAAGTGTACGTTCTTTTGATGCAATTAGAGTCGCAGTAATGTTATACGGAATATTATTATAGTAAAACACAAAATGTAGACCATATTTCTGTTTGAATACGTAAAATCGTAGCGGGAGAGTAATCGTAGAACGAGCGCCTACATCGTAGAGTCACAAATCTTACAATAAAACATCATTAATAGTCAATTTTTCGTATATTTTTTGAGTTAATTGTATCCAGGGTATCATTCTATTTTTAACATAATTAATAATGTGTTTAGCGACTATAGTTCTCATAAAACTGATTTTAGATTGCAGTTCTAAACTACTTTTTGTGAAGTGACTGAAAATGTAGTTTCGTTATTTCATATTTTTATTGTAGGTTATATTTTGTGTAAATTTTCCCCAAAATAAATTAAATACGGTTTAAACTTGAATACCTACATAATCAAGAAAGCTGGGGTTCAATACCCAAAATATACAAACATTTTTGAATCGTTACAGTGATTTCAAATGAGAGTGTTCATTTAATACGAGTATAACTGTGGATTTATAAATTACATGCTCAATTTTGTACAATTAATAATGGCCCTGACCCAACGAAGGTTAAATTATTTGAGTTAGAAAACATGTCACAAATTCAGTTTCATTTATTTATATAGGTATCAGTTAACCGATTTGTTTGTTTTTCCAGAATGATGTTGAATTAAATGAAGTATTGTTAATTGTTTTACTGTTGCATAAGTGTGTTCGTAACCTAACATAATATCAAATAGCGATTGGCTTTGCGATACTTTATAGAACGAATTAGTATTTATATTAAACAACGCTGTGAATTACGCACTACGCAGCCAATCAATAACGTAATTTAGAATTAGGTAAACAGTTAAAAGTCGATTTTTGTATTTTATCTAAAAATATATACTTATTTTATTTTAAAATGAAAAACCATATCTTCCTCCTATTATGGAATAATGGAACAAACACGAATATGCTGCTGATGATTTGATCTAGGATCTCATAACTTTTAGGCGTCAGCCTTCATAAGAATGAAAGAGATAGCAAGAATATAGTTACAATATCTAAAGATGCAAACAGATTTGTTTTTTGATAAGAGTTATATACTTGTATTACGTTTTGTATCAAATTTATTTTGTGACAGATCCATGTTTGGAACACGAATGTGCTGATGGAGGCGTTTGTCAATTGAACGAAGTACGAGCGCCGATATGTAGATGTGGTCCGCCGTGTGACTTGGTTGTTCGACCAACTTCCACAGTCTGCGGATCAGACTACAAAGATTATGACAGTGAATGTGCCCTACGTCGGGAATCGTGTCGGACAAGACAACAGTTGTCGATTGCTTATAGAGGAGTTTGTGCTTCAGGTAAATAAAATATATTTAAATCAGTGGTTTTTAAAAGTTATTATATTCCTTCATGTACATGTTCATTCGCGCCGATATTTATAGAAAAGATCAATAATTGTATTACTATTAGGTAACTCGTAAAACACGAGAAAAGACTAACGTGTGTCATTAACGTTGTGACTACTATCAAGGTGGTAAAGTTCTGTATCGTTTTGTCTGGGTTTGGTAACTAGACTAGCTTGGTTTTAAAATTCGGTGGTTTTCACTGTCATGTTACGGTTTGGATGGTTAGGTAGCCGGCAATCCATTTGCTTGTTTGCAATCCCTTAATAAAATTTAGTATATATTAACATGACGCCCGGTTCCATCTGCCTTCAGCAATGAGGCATGCACTTTTTAAATGCTCTCTTAAGCGTATGTTAAGGAACATCATACATTTTAATTAGCACCAAAGAGTACGTATTACATATACTTGAATTGCAATTCAATTAAATTTAGATCTGTCAGAAATTAGCATTTGGATTTAGAGAAAAAAAAATGGAACTCACAAATTCACAATTCACTTTTATATTGTACTAACGGTTTCCCGCGACTTTGTTCGCTTGACCCAAAAACATTTCTTTTTGCTCAATCGGGTAAAAAAGTAGCCTATGTCACTCTCCATCCTTTCAACTATCTCCACTTAAAAAATCACGTCAATTCGTTGCTCCGTTTTGCCTTAAAAGAGGACAAACAGACAGACAGACACACACAAATACATTTTCCCATTTATAATATTAGTATTACTTTTTTATATTTGTTTTCACCTTCTCCTTTTAAATTTTGTTATATTTAATTGTGTCTTACACAAGAAAATCCAAATAATTTTAATTATAAGCAACCCTTTTATATAATTTTATATTTGAGTAAATAAACTGACAATTGAAAAACATAATAATAGTAGGTACCTATTTTATACGATTTTCAATTATATTAGTTATAATAAGTCAAGTATTTTCGACCACAAATCAGCTTTACCCACAATTTCGTATTATATAATCTGAAATTAAATCTTGTTCGTAAACGCGAAGCGTTGTCATTAATAAAAGCGCTATTGAAGAGACATTTTATTCCTAACTAGCTGTTACCCGCGACTTCGTTCGCGTGACCTAAAAACATTATTTCTCTTTGCTGAGCTGAGTAAAAAAGTAGCCTGTGTCCCTGAATGGTGTAGCTCTGTAAAGGTGAAATAATTTTTAAAATTGGTCCAGCACTTTTTGAGCCAATTCGTTGCAAACATACTTACATACAAATATTTCAAGACAAAGTAATGAATGGTGCTCATGGAGACGTATTGCCCACAAAATAAACTACTTTAAAGTTAGAAATTATAAAACAACAATACTAAAAACAAAAATATACACGTGCAAAACGTTTTATATTAAAAATTATTTCGACCGCCACGTTGGTCGAATAGTGAGCGAATCTGTTCGATTCCCGACAAATATTTATGTGATGAGCATAGATGTTTGTAATTATGGGTTTGGGTGTTTATTAAATATATAAAATTATTTATATATGTATTAGTATCGTTGACTAACACCCATATCACAAGCAAATAATTTGCTTACTTTGGGGTTAGATTAATTCTTGTAATTTGTCGAATAAAACAAGAAAAGAGTCTTACATTCTATTATCTCATTTAAAAACATACAATTGACTTACACAATTGATATAAAATGTATCTTTTATATCATGTATATTATATTATAATTTATAGTCTCCATCGTCGGCGCTTGGTGAAACTCTGTCATAATGACTGTTTTAGATTTAAATTTAAAATAATCATGTGTTTATTCTTATATAAACAAGTGGTACAGTGTCTATCTTGTATTTTGCAAACAGAAAATTAGAACGACCGTTTATAGTACAGAAAAGTAGTATCTATCAAGTGTCATTACAGTGTCACATTAATTTTATGAATAACTAGCTGCAGCGTGCAGCCCGCTGCACTGTAAAAGTTTTTGGTGAATCCCGCGGGGACGACTTATTTTTTCGGGATGAAAAGTAGCTTATGTGCTATTCCAGGTCATCATCTACCTGTGTGCCAAAAACTCATCGAAATCCGTTCAGCGGTTTCTGCGTGATTGAGCAACAAACATCCATCCATCCATCCAAACTTTCGCATTTATAATATTAATATAGATTAATAATAAATAATATAGATAAGGTAATTTACGGTACTATATCTTATATGGATGAAGTGGTGCTAGCGGCACTCAGTAAATTTACGTTTAATATATTAAAAGATATTTAGATATTAGTTGTGCCGCAAAAGACAAAAAATGTTTAACTACATACGTCTATATTGAATTTATGATATTATTTTACGGTTGTGTTTATGATAAGATTTATAAGTAACACTTAAATAGTTTGGAAAATCCTAAAACATATATCCTAAAGTAATTATCTTTATATGAGGGATTCAAATTCAATTTAAATGAAATATATGGACTAAATAAGTTAATTGCCATAAACAAAACCTAAAAGTCAAATATAATAATAATCATAGCAGCGTGGCCTTCGATCATAGCCTGTACCGTGGGGACAAAAGAATTATGTCATTGAAGTTTATTTTGACTTGTTATGAAATATGAAGTAAGTACCTAGTTATGGACATAGTACCTATTTGATATAAAGTCAACTTGATACTTCTATGCTTTGCTGAGAAAAAAGGTCATGAAAGAGGGACAGACGGACAACGAAGAAATCCTATAAGGGTTCCGTTTTTTACTTTTGAGGTACGGAACCCTAAAAACACAAACAACTAACATCTCATTACATAATTCCACCTTTTTTGAATAAGTTAATTATACTACTCCTATTCTGGTACATTTCAATTTGTAGGATATTAGAGATTGTTTAGATAAATTCTTATAAAACGTAATTATATAAACTTTAACATAGTATCGCTTAATCTTAAATTAAATCTCATTCCTAAACGTAAAGCAATGTCTTTATATAAGCTGCTGTCAGAGAAACATTCTCAGGAAATAACTGAAAAGTGCGCTTTAAACCATAGACTAACAAAAGAAAAAGCAACTATAAAATAATTGAATTTCAGAAGGGACAAACTATTACGAGAATGGGTTATTATCGTGAAGCTATCACTTTATTAAAAATGTATATATTCACTTTGCGTAATGGATGTCTGGTTTGACCCATGTATTAATGCATTTGAATGATAAACAAGAAAAGTTTTGCCTGTTATGATTACTTTAGTAAATTAAACTCGTTTGTTTTGGTGCGTTACTTTAACAACTTATGTTTGACAATCATTTAATGATGTTCATATTCATATATCACAAAAAAACTCCAATTTGTAATACATATTTAACCTGTAAAAGTTTTTCTTCACTTTTACTTATTTCCGACTTTGCAGAAAACTACTAACAACCCAGATTTTATTTCGCTGTATTAAACTGACACTAACCTTTGAAATTGTATTGTTACTTATCTTATGAGTTATACATATGAGTTTGAGTGAGGTAAATAAAAATTAAATATTCTTATGTCTTTATACAAAAGTTAGAACTCTAAATATTTTATCTTTTCTTAATTTTATTTTATTAGCTGCCTGATTTGGCTTCTCACCAAAATTATGAATAGAGTTTTGAATGTGGAGCAAGAAAGACCTGAATCATGATGTCAGTATTCAGTTGTCTATGTTCGTCCTGTAAGCGATTTGATGTGAGAATATGATCTATCTTCACGCCAGATCACTTTCAATAGATAGATTTAATATAAAGAAATAAATAATTGTCAAATAAATAAATCCTGTAAGATCGACAAAGTTATTATCCAGCTAAATGCATAATAAATGTGTAATTTTTTATGGGTATTGATACATACATTTTTAAAATATTTCCTTAATTTAAGGGAAAGTTACTAAATTTTGATACAAAACTGGGGCTTTTTTTTATTTTTTTTTAAACAGAATGAATTCATGTTTTTAAACGTTACTGACCTATTTAGGTATATACCTCTCGGGTCGAACAGAGAATCTGTTAAGTCACTGAATACAGATTACAAAATATATATTTATACAGTGAATATGAGTAAAGTAAAAAGTTTTAAATAATTGAAGTCTTATCTGTATATTAATACGTTAAGCAAAAATTTTGTTCACCTTTAATGACAATTATGCGAACGGTGAAGTAATTTTGCACAGTTAAAGTTGACATGGTGACGAAATGCAGAAAACTAATATTATTTAAAAATATTAGAAGAAATACATTTATGTGTACCCTTTTTGAAGAGAATTACGCAAACGGTGAAGTATGAATTTTGACACAGTTAACTGTGCCAAATTAAACATTTAAAGATTACGTTGCGGAAGAATGCAGAAACCTAATATTTTGAAATAATATGCATTAGAAATATACTTACTTAATAAAAATAAACATTACATAAAATATAATGAATTTGGCACACATATCTATTTCTAAACATAAAATAAAGTATTAACTTAGAGACATTTTATTATTTAGTTAGTTGTCGAATTTTGACCAGAGGGCGATGACTAGTTGTTATAAAACTCCAAACATAACTATAATGTGAACAAAACTTAAAGTTACCCTTAATTTTTTTATAGAAAGCCCAAATAAAAGTAAGATCAAAACTTCTTAGCACAAAATATATTGTAGTTAGGTTGCCGATCTTTTAAGAATACGTACGCTTTTACTTAAAAGTTGTGCCCATTCAGTAAGACGTTTTCTCATAATTGATTTCACAGAAAGGTCACAAAAGGAAATAGAAATCTTGAAAATTTTAGATTTACAGACGTCTAGATGCTGTAAGATTTATAAACATTTTTAAGAACATAGCAACTTGCTGTGTAATATAATCATCATAATATATAAAATTTTAATATCAACAGCGTCACTAAAGTCATTGTAAAATTTGCTGTGCAAAAATTTCTTTTGAGAAAAAAACGAAATTGGCATCCAATTAATGCCGCTTTTATGCGGCATCAATCGGAAGAACGAAATCGGCAATGCGACTTACTGGTTCCGGCGCGCTGTAATAAATTATATAAATTTAAATAATAATATGACATGACAAATTACACAAATTGATCTAACCCCAAATTAAGCAAATTATTTGCTTGTGATTGTGCTTGTGTGCGTTGCCATGTGTTAGTCAACGATACTAATACATAAAATTGCATATATGGATACTTTCATAATAAATTTAATAAACACCCAAACCCAGAAATACAAATATCTGTGCACATCACACAAATGTTTGTTCCAGCCGGGAATCGAACCCGGGCCTCATCGATTCGTAGTTGGGTTCGCTAACTACTTGACCGAATACAGTAAATAAATACCGAACGGATATGACTTAGGGACCTTCAAGAAAAGAGCGTACTCATTCTTAAAAGGCCGGCAACGCAACTGCAAGAC
>DWBA01001430.1:0-10625 GCA_018236825.1 Apodemia zela
TGCGTTGCTATCTTGTGGCGAGGTCTTAATGCCACATGCATAAGTTTACCGGCTACCTCACTCTCCAAACCGGAACAGGACAGTGATAAGCACTAACGCTATTGCAGCAGGAATAGGTAAGGCGGTGGTAACAGGCCCGGGCGAGACAATGCTGAACTATAGGTAGGTAAGGTAGTATCAATAACCTTTCACAATTATTGTCACCTTACGTGATAGTGAATCTGTCTGCTGGTGAGCATATAACCATGTATGTGTATACGCCTATTAAAAATTTAAATAAATATTTTGTACTATTTCCAGATTCAGATTCCAGCATCAATGGAAATGTCGTCGAGCGCGCCTTCATAACATAATACATTAAATTATATTATGTACCCTATGTACTATACAAATTAGGAACAAATTTGATAGTAGTCTCAAAACTAAATAGATTTCTTCATGCTTTAAGTTAGTGTGTGTACGTTTAGCGAAAATAAACTGTATCAATTGAATGGTGTGAAATATGTTGGATTAGAATGTGGTCAGTATATAAGGGAGCTCCGATAAATGGCTTCATATTTTTTATGTTACGTCAAATTGATACAAAAACTTTTTTCTTGAGGTATTGTTTAACCAAAAGCCTTGTAATCCTTTGACGTATTTTTTTTGTTGACATGTTAATAAAATATCGATGTGTTTTGATTTGGTTAATCCTCGTTGGTATGTAATATATTATTCATTCGTTTTCGTCTCACGTTTTTTATGAAAATACATTTATCGGTTCTCTCTTGAGGCTCATTTACATTAGTTAAACCGTAAAGAGACTCTCTCGTCTGTTCTTGAACATGTTAAGATGTTGCCACGATTACAATATTTGCGCCAAAGCCTCCGCGAAATTTATCTTCGACTGTGAAATGTAAATGAAATGTAATGTCGAGTATATGGTGGACATTTGCCTGCTCGTGTAGGTTTGGCCGGAACGTTTTGATACAAAGCGCTTATTCTTTTTATTAATTACTGAAATTTGTGTTCAGTTTATAGGAAATATAGTAAAAACAATTATATTTGTTTATAGTTGCATGTTATCTAAATAAAATTATTTAAAGTAATTATTTTGAATTGCAACAGCAATTTTGTTCATTATTAAGTAATATTAACATTCTTGAAAATATAGTTTTTTTTCGTGATGACTTTATGATTTTGTTTTCTATGGTTATCGACATGTTCAATTGAACGTTATAACGACATTGGTATATGCGCTATTGTATCGAATAGAAAAAATACATATTTTTCCATTTGAGGAAAACATGTAAATGAGCCTTTTGGCCTATTTGTATAGGAGCTTAACGTGATCTTAGACAATTAATAATTTCTCTGAATGTGTATCGTTTACAATTACGCAGTCTTAACAGTTGCTTTATACATTTTAATTCCAAACCGTTGCTTGTCGAGCGTGCCAACGTAAAACGTTTTTTTGTCTCTAATTGAGACGCATAGCGCCAAGCTTAACTCCAGTATGAGGCACACAGTTTGTATATTACATGAATCGTTTTAGTGTTTTTGGCTATCATAATTTCGTTATCATTCCTCATAAACTTTTTTTTCACACAGAATTCTTATTATCTGTAAAACAAATTGAGAAACTTATATTAAGTAGTTTCTGAGATAATTGATTTTTAAATTTACCCCTTTTTACTATTGACTGATTCACTCGCTTCTCATCAAAATTATGGAATACTTTCTGTGGGAAAGGTCACTTTAAATTTGGTATGTTAGTAGGTTTTGCGGAATAAGCAAATGCAAAATTTTGAAAACTACATTTTTTCCAGAAAAGTCCTAAAATAGGGCTGGGAAATTGTACATTTACGTCTTAGAACCTGAGCATTCAATAAGAATCCCTTGTAATTTAAAGTGTAAGCCGAATTTTATACTCAACAATTTGATTTTGAATAAATCACATACCCAACACACTCTACTTGTATCTAGGATATAGGAGTCTCGTATAATTGAGTACATTTAAAATTAAAAGTTCAACTAATTGTTAAAATTTTCTCCCGCCCTCTGGCTCCTATTATATAACCTTACTCGTTTTTGACTTGCCAAGTTTCTTACCTATATTTTTCTATATATGAAAAAGAACTGTATTAATGAGAAAATAACAATAATAAAAAAAACACACATGTCAGTAATTCTATCCTGTGTTAAAAATAATTATAAGCATCAAGGCTGAGATCTCGGAATATAATAATAATATCACTGGACAAATTACGCGAACTGATCTAACCCCAAAGTAACCAAATTATTTGCTTGTGTTATGCGTGTTAGTCAACGATGCTAATATTTAGAAATAATAATAAGAAATACAAACATCTATGCTCATCACACAAATGTTTGTCCCTGTCAGAAATTGAACCAATGGTCCCACTCTTCCGTCAACTTCAGTTAAAAAGAATTAAAAATTTAGGTTTTGACTCATAACCTAACAACTGTTACACTCTTTTTAAATTATGTCCAAAGACAGAAAGAAAATATGATCAATTATTTGAAGTTTTAAGTCAAAACACATATATGTAGGTATTCAGCTGTGTTTCCCAAAGACTTTTATGAAACGAGTGTGTAAAATTCTCCTTTTAACGTGCGGCTAAGCTCCTTGCAAATAGACCTTTTAGAATAATTGCTACTTAAGGTCGTGACTTCTGTGATTGGTTCGGAGGGAGAAACTGAGTTGCTGGCATTAGACTGTTTAGTTTTTTTTATTGTTAGAACGGCGGTGGTATTCCATGTGTCAGCGTACAAAATGTACGATATACACGTTACGATTAATTGCTACGAAGAAATTGTATCGTAAATCCTTGCGTATGTATGATAAAACCTTGCAGATAATAAACGTAGTTATTTTGTGACGTGTATAGCCGGCCTCAAAACGCTGCGTGTAATTTAATTAAATATTTATATTTTTATAATTTGGTTTATATTTCTTACAACACCATGAGTTTTACATGTATCACAAATTGAGGCGATTTAGATGTAAATGTTTGTAAAATACAAGTATAAATTGTTAATTGCAGCTATTATTTTTGTTACTTTAAACTTATTCTAGGCAATTATAATAGTCATCTAGCCATTTATTGCTTATGTCCCAACATATCTTAGATAATATAAAGCCTTTAAACTACAGTTATTTCTAAAGCAAAATAATGTTGACATACATTAAAATTCTATTTTAACAAATTATCGCATTAGTTGAGCGATTAACAATGTTATATCAAATTGAGGAGAGTCGAGTTTTTTTAACGAAAGATGTTAATGGCAACGCCCAATTTCAAGTGCCCTGTTTTTGTTTTTAGGCATAAATACATGTAATTAATATTTTAATTAATCAACGAAACCTAATTAACAGTTAGGCAAGTTTGTCATTGGTTCCATATTTAATTGTTTCTCTGTATATACACGAATGTTTCTTGTACACACACCTCTAGTAAGTACTAAATGAATTTTTCAATTTTCCTTCAAAACACTTTTTGATATTTGTCGCTGCTGACGATATGGACGATACTTACTTAAATTCAGTATATGAAATTCCACGTTCTGATACTATTCAGTAGTATAATCTAAAAAGCTTATTTTTGGGTCAGTTAAAGTTGTGTTAATTGTCCCTCAATAATTGTATTACTGCCATCTAATAGATATTTTTTAGATTTCTATAAAAAACTTGTCTGAGACTACACGTTACTGTTACCAGTTGGATAACATATACTTATCGTAAGCACTAGTTGGCGTTCGCCTACAATCGTTGATTATATAGGCGTCACGGTTATTCATCTTCGTTCAGTAAGTCCATATTTCTTAGCGTATTCTGCTCATTCAAGCAAGCGCTAAATATTTTTCACATTTCGATACGTAAAGCTTTAATTTGGTACTCTCTTTTATGTATTTGCCTTAAAAGCATAAACCACGGTCTTATATTCACAGGTCTTGCAACGAAGCCCTGTGTGGTTAAGTATGGAACAAAAGGCTACCTAACAAACCTACTATAGATATGTAACAAGTTGGGTCGTTGCTAACTTTTATTTTTTTCGAGCCATATACAAATATGACGCAATTAACGGCACTATAACAGATAGGGATAAGGTTCTGCTACTCTACTCTTCCCTAAAATTAATGTATTTTATTTTTTGTAACTTGCAAAGATTTGAGACAATTCAGCCTACTTCGTGACTTCATGATTTTAAAATTGAATATTAATAAAAACGATATGATTAAGCATCTTTATGTTTAGTATTGTTTTGTCCTACACCGCTTAGTTATTGTTTATCATGAACGACACGGTTAGTAAGTACGCTAATATTAAACCGTGAAATAATGTTAAAACATGTAAGTAAATGTTTTAAATGTGTTTAATTTTAGTTCATATCAGCAAAAATATGGCTGCAATTAACAATTTAAATAAAAGCATCGGTGCAGTATCATTAAGTTTAAAAAAAAGTAATAAATAGAAGTAGTAAATAAAACAGAACCAAATAAAAACCTATTTTTGTAAAATTGTTTATGTTCCTACGTGATTCTTGTGATTTGTCATGACCGACGAGTCAGCCACTGTAGCATTAAATTTTTAATTGGTATTTAATTTATTTATATAAGGGAACTAAACATAAGTAGATACAATAAATATTCAATACTTTTGCACTAACTACATTCAAAATGATAAATATGTGTGTACCAATTTTAATGTTATTGGATCATTTTTATATTTTGCCTCTATTTTATTTCAAGACGAATGAGAAGGCATCGACCACACAAAACGCAAACTATTTTAAATGATTTAACTTAAGAAAAACTCATGTTGTGGTTCAAATGTACGAGTATCATATATTTTCTTCTCTCTCCCGATGGAATGATACTATATCTATAAAAATCAATGCCACTTTTTGTTGCAATTTATAACTCAAGAACGGGCTCACCTATCCAAAACAAATGTTTAGGCTTTGTTCAGACTATTTAATAGATGGTTTATGTGAAGTTTGCACAAAATCGGTAGAGCGGTTCGTTGTTTATCACATTTTTTGTAACAAATTAATTCAATACACGGCGGATCATTTTGTAAATGGGGATTTTGCTGTCAAATTGAACTTTTTTTCAGATGAGGATTGTGCTGTCAAATTGAAACTTTTTTCAGTGTTGACATTAAAAATTTCACTTTATATGTAGCGAAGCACGTACCGGGCCGCTAGTCTTGTATAAAAACATGATTTAAGTTTTGATAGTTTGTGTTTTAAGTCCAAACTTAAAACAAACTAATATAATAAAAATAATGCACTATTCTATTGAGATTCAGATAAAACCTAATAACTTTGAAATAATATTTGTATCTATTAAAGAGTATACAATCATCCGGCCTCTATTGAGTAATATATAATTTACTTCCCAGCCAGAAGTTTGTTAATGACGAAAGATTAGCTTAACGAGTTACTACCACCGTGACTTCTAGGCTACGTTTAAATCTTTTTGCCTTTTCATGGCGCAATAGCGTCAGCCCTTGTCACTGTGCCCCGGTTTGGAGTGTAGGGTAGTCAGTAATATTATGCTTGTGGCATTAAATCGACGCCACACGGATCTATACCGTCGCCTTAGAGTGAAAACCCTCGGGAATGCATTTGATACTCGTAGCGCCATCTATGACAGTAAACGATAACCTCGAAAACACTCGCATCTGTCAGTTTGGCGTGAATACCTTGCAACGAACGTGTCGTTTGAAAAATGATTTCATTTATACTCGTACTTACGAGGTTTTCACTCTAAGGAGTCGATACGCACCTTTTATATCTTTGGTGTCTATAGACCGTAGCTACCTGTTCTAATCTGCTTGCTGGCATATGATACAGTATTTGTATCATATTTTTTTCATTCCAAAGGATATTTGGTATGAAAAAATATGATACAAATATTGTTGAAAGAAAAATAAAGCTCTTATAATTTAAATATATTTTTACACAAATTTTTTTGGTAATTTCTAATATTTTAACTTATAACGCTTTTATGTTGTCGATGCCTACAAAAAAGCGCTTTATTGATTGGAGTTTAAGATCGGATGCGCTTAACTCTCCATAAGCAGTACCTGCTCTTCCCTTTTATAATATTAAACATACAAATAGATATAGACTTGAATGTAAGTATGTATTTTTACTTGTTAGGTATTTATTGTTTACACTTTTGTAGATGAAATCGAACTGACTGCGTTTAGGGAGATTAACATTGAAATAGTTTAAGTGGACATTTTTGCACCTTTAATTTTAGGTAGGCTTACATAAACTTAGTTCGAAGTATCGCTTTAATAATTAACAAAAAATCTCATATCTGTAATGATATAATTAAAAAATCATTACGATACGGGCCGTTATAATACCTTATTTATTATAAATTGTGAAAACGATTTTAAATAAGATGAAAGTATTGGACATAAGTTGTGTGTTAAAATTGTTATCACACGTTGTTTTGTGGAGATTAATTACAGTAGTATAAAAATTAATTAATTTAATGCATATGAAATGTATCAGTTTTGAAATAAAATGCCAAACAAAGGTGGTATGTATCCTGTATTATATTCAACTCTATAGTTCTTTACATTCTTAGTTCAACATCTATAATACTAATTCATTCATTTTTCTTTCTGAAGTCGGGCGATTTAATAATATTGTTTCCCAAAAATAAGTCACAACGATGTATTTATATAATAAGAAAGGCGATAAAACACTTGAAGCGATTTTAAGGCAGTGCGTTTCCGCGAGGAAAAAAAGCATCGGCTATTGGCCAAACGTATGCGCGTTATTTAGACGTCCTCCATTTTTACAGGTTTTATTCGGCGTCCGCTTGTACTCGCCTATATATATGAATAAATATAGCTTCTTTTAGTGATGTTACTAACGCATGTACAATGTTGTTTTTCCAATAGCAAAACTTGAAATTGACATCTGTGTCATTATCTTATCAGCAAATTATTTAAGTAATTCATATTGAAAATTGCTACAAAATTTATATAAATGTTGCAGAATATACAATGAAATAGATCTTATATAGTAATCGAATGTTACTTTGCAAAAATACATATTTTACGAAAGGTTTTTTACAAACGTATGTGTCATTATAGTATTGAATAATTGAAAAGAAAAGGCCGTATACCTAACATCTGAAAATTTACAAGTCACATATTATGTGACTTTTTGCAATCGCTTACGGATCCATATTATATGCCCGATTGTAAGAAAACATATACTTATCAATGTGTACCATTTACTTGTACAACAAAAATAAGCACTAATACGTTACGTATAAAATAAAGTACCGATTTTTTTATACACGCACTAATTTTTATATAATTATTTCAATTTCTCACAGTTATAACCTAAACAAAAATGAAATGAGACAAAAATTAATTGACAAAACTTAAAAAATAAAATCTAAAATTACGCATATTTTAGATATATATTAAAAGGCATATTATGTTATTCTTTATCTTTACATTCTTTACGTAGTATCAAATAAAGTAGCTTTTTCTGTGTGTTCGCTTAGATCTTTTAAATTACGCCACGGATTTTAATGCAGTTTTCATCAATAGGTAGATTGATTCAAGAGGGAGGTCTATATGTTTCTATAGAACATGCGTCATATAGTAAAGAAAAGCCGAAAATTTCAAAGATATGTAAAAAACATATTTTTGCGCTTACATTGGAAACGCTGGCTAAACTTTTCGAGATAAATCAAAATATACCTACAAAAAAGTCCGCGATGCTATATATTTATCTCCTAAGGATAACCTACTGTAATATTTTTTATCTATTACATATTACAAAAAAATAATGGGTTATTTACCAAGCTATTTAAAACAATACAGTTATCCTTCCTCCTCCTTCTATATTCCTTATCCAATTAAATACTTTAGATACGTTGTAAATTTAATGCAGATCATAATTGCCTGTTAAAGCATATCATTAAAATTAATATTTTAGAAGATATCAGAGATTTGAAATGCGGAGACAGAATAAAAGTCGGGGCTGTACGTCCGTTCTCTCAATCGTTGTCGGATAAAATGTAACACTATCAAAACCAAAACGAGACCAAACGAGTCGTCTTCGAATACGGAAGATTATTTCGACACTTTGAAGAATATTTTATGTTCCAGAACACGACATGATCAAATTACCCAACTTGATCACGTCGCGTTCATTCATTTAGTATTAGTGCTTATTTAGTTGCATAAATTAGGACCTCAATAAATATGTGAAACTTTAAATCTAAGATGTGAAATTTTAAAAATATTCAATAAATGTAACAATGAGCATATTAGCATAAGTATTTGTAGTTAATCTGTTGTATATTGTTATGGTAGTGAGTTTTAAAGTGCTTGTAAGGTCTTCGCGCTTTGTTGGCTTCTCTATTCGAGATTTGTATGGTTATATCGCGTTGATATCGTAGACGGACATTGTATTGGTGTAATGAATCCAATTTCTTGTTATTAGGTGGTATAATTGGCCAGGGAGTCTTACATTTAATGAAAATATTTTTATAGTATCAAAACAGAATGATCACAATTTATTATAGTCTATAAAACCCACGGCCGATTCTTATCTAAGGTTAGACTGTGTACCGTACAGCAGGACCTCTGTAAAATGTTAAATATTACATGAATATATAAGCGCTGTAATATAATTTAGAATGATGTATAGTTAGAGGCCCTACCTTTTTTTTAATGAAAATTTTTTTTTTCATTGTAATATAGCAATATAGCAATTTTGGAAATTTCTGGACAAAAATAGCACACATTTTCTGTCATTATATTTATATTCTCATGCGCATTTATCATAACTTTTGATTTGGCCATGAAAATTCTGTTATTTTTTAAATACTTGTAATCTGAGCATTTTAAATGCATATAAAAATAAATTAACAAATCAATAAAATTTGCTTCTTTGGAGGCGTGCAAAAACGATAATCATTTTCTAAGTTCTTATTTAATTAGTAGAAAACAAACCCTTTTTAACGTTAAAAATCGGGAAGTTTTCACCCACAAATTGACATGCCACAGTTAAAACAAAAAAAAAAAAACAATTGAATTAGTAAATATAGTTTTTCGTAGCATGTTATTTTCTATAATATATAATGAAATTGACTATAACGTTCGACGAAACTATATATTATAATATGGGTGGCATTTGCGTTTATGGTTTTGCTTACAATATTTAGATTTCTGAAAAAAAACGACTAATTTCGAAAACAAAGTATCGTGCTTAGAGATATCTCATCATAAAACTCAATATTTATATTTTTGTATTTCTTTTTAAAGAATTAAAACGGCCAAACTCCCTTCACATCGCTGTAGGTTCCGACTATGTTCGGACCGATATAAGGACGATGCGCATGAGCATTGAGCTCGCAGTGCCCGTCTTGACGGAGCCGGGTGCGTAAAGTGCGCTGGCGATTAAATACGTATAAGCAGCGCAGATAAAGAAACGATTTGTAAATGGCGGCGTCTACTTATAGAAGCGTCAGCAAAACTGGTTGTCAAGTGTCAGAAGTGGTAACCAAAAATGAATTAATTTTGATATTTTCAAGTTTAGAAAGTGTATAATGCCGCTAGCGTCTGTTTAGTTTGATCAAATAAAGTAGTTTATATGTGATTGGATAATTGTAAGAACACAAATGCTAATCTAGACGGATTATTTTTTTGCTCTCAGTACGACGCTGTGCTAGTATAAACACAGCAAATATGTGAGCGAGATAGCATGAGAGCAGCCGCCATTTACATTATGTTTCTTTAATTACACGAGTTATGTACAGCATGACCGGTGTGTTTAAATCGTAACGTAACCGTTAACGCACCGATCTCACTCGATTTTTAGATGTCTAGTGATCATGGCGTTCGTAACAAAACCGAAATATCGAAAAAGAATGAACCACGCACCTAAGTCCGTTTTTAAAATGTAATAATACATACGGGGGAAACTACTGTCAATTTCAATGTCACCACAACATGTATTTTCAAGTGAGATAATGTAAAATAATGATTAGTTACGCGCATTATAATCTATTGATTATGAAACCGCTAACTCTAAGAATGCCTGTGTTTGTGAGGTGTCCAAAGTGTGTAAAATGGTGTTTAAATTTTAAATAAATAAAAAAAGCAATCTGGTACAGGTATTCCAATTTCTATTGTGTTGTTTTAATCCCTTTTAAGAGTTCGTTATTCACCCTTTGTAATTGATCAAATCAAATTTGGTTGATTCATTCGAGATTTACGAATGACGAAATTTTTTGAAAAATGTTGTTTTGAAATTTTTTTTCGAAATTTTTCAACTTATACATTTTAAACAGCTAATAAAAGATTTTTAGAGAAAAAAAATGCGTTGAATGCCATTTGAAAATTCAAAATCGATCGTAGTTTTGAAAATATTTATCTTTTCATAATTAAATTTACAAATTTTAGATTTTTGGCTCTTAGGTATAGTTTTTGCTTCCTTAAGCTTAAAATACTTTAATTTAGCGGGTAGTTCCAAGGATGGCCTGCAGGGTCTACCGCTTAGCATAGTTTTTAATATTGAATTTGAAACATTGAATTTGAGTTATTCAACAATAAATGTAATACTAATATTGAC
>DWBA01001431.1:0-10625 GCA_018236825.1 Apodemia zela
AAATTTGGCACACAGGTAGATGATGACCTGGAATAGCACATAAGCTACTTTTTATCCCGAAAAAATGAGTCGTTCCCGCGGGATTGACCAAAAACTTTTATAATGCAGCGGGCTGCACGCAACAGCTAGTAAATTACTAAATTAAATTTCAATTTTCAATTTGACTGTCGAAGTAAGTTATTTATTTTTTATTATTTTAAAATATTCCCTCGTGGTCTAAGCGTTAGCCTATTCGGCTCAAATTATGAGGTCTCGGGTTCAATCCCCGAATCGTGTAAAAGTATTATTGAAGTTTTTTAACGTATTTCTAGAAAATCCAGATCTCAGTAGCAGCTCGAATTTGGTCGTGATGTTTTAAAGAGCTAGAGGAGGCGCCTACAGATATCGAAGAAGTTTGTGAAGCGGTGTTACAGCACGTTACAGCGCCAAGCGTTAAACACGTAAGGCACCACCGCCGTACGCTGCCAGGATCCCGCCACTCTCTACGTCTAGGGAGTGAGCCCCGCGCACCGCTGGGACCCTTTTAAAGAATACTGCATGTGTCTTCCTGTCAGGCAGTTCGTAAAAGGCGGACGATCTGCCAAACATATCACTACCGTCGTAACTACTAGATGGCATTGTTTTGCCATGTCTCGCTCAAATTTGGTACCGCCGCCTTACCTGTTCAGACAGTTCATGCCGCAATAGAATCAGTGCTCGTCACCTTCGTGTTCCGGTGTGAAGGATGAGGTGGCTGGTAAACTGTTACGTAAATAAATACGTTACTAATATAGAGACGCTAATTTTTTATGTTTTCTTCATGTTCTTCATGGAAAGAGACAAGACAGAATGGAAAGAGATATTAATAGTGCGATGCTATCCGTATGGCAGGATCTTAATGCCACGTGCATAAGCTTACCGGCTACCTTACCCTCCAAACGGACGCTATTGCGGCAGGAATAGGTAAGGTGGTGGTACCAGACCCAGTCTAGACAACGTAGCAACCTACCACCTCGTAGCCATGATGATAGTGACTTACATTGCCAATCGTTAGTCTCTTACGAATTGCCTGGCAGAATGGCAGATATTCTATTCTTCAAAGGGAGCCCGGACCAACACGAGGGAAAAGTTACAGACTTAGGTGTTCCTTTGTAAATAAAAGTAAAAATATGTTTGAAAAAATGTATTAACACTTAAAATATACTTAACACGGGAACATCCTGTCCGCTCCTGCTCTCCCGCTGCCTCTCCCCCTGTGGCGCGGTCGCTCTCCGCCGGCACCTGGTCACCACATCGCGGCCTTCCTTCACTCTATCTGCGGAAGCCACCATTTTTGATTGGATTAGTATTTATATCATATTTTGACATACACTGCTAAACATAAGCTCATATTTCACAAAATTAAAAATTGCAAATAAGTCTTTTATCCTAAGAGCCCGCGTTAGCCAGATCTTCGTTATTTTATTAAACCTGAAAGTTTCTCAGCGCATAGTCCCCAACCCAGGTAAGAACGACCAGGCATTAAGGAATTTGGACGATGGTTACTTTGGCAGCTAACAAGTTCTGCCAGGCAGATGGTCTATTCTTCAGAATTGTTTGTACGCCCTCGATTCCTGATTATGACAAGCCCGGAGATATGAACAACCTTGTCTTTTTACCAGACGTACCTATCTCGTTCGCATGATGAGTTACAGTTTCCCTGTGTGGATCTAGCCCTCTTTATAAGAATATATCATCTGCCTTCTTGCTTAGCAGCTCGTAAAATACAAGCAATTGGCTAAGCTTGACAACTTTAGTCTACTTGGCTATTAAATATGAAAATAATTTTATGAAGCCGACTAGTTCATGTAGTCAAACCAACGAAGAAAACTCTTCAGCTTTTACCCTGCACCCCGGCTGCTCTCCAATCGACTAGTAGAGAATTCCGTGTAATTCACCACTACACCTACACCTGCCAGGTAATTCGTAAAAAGTGAACGATCGGTCAAACCTGTCATTATTGTCGTGTTATATAGCATTAACCCGTGTTGGTCCGGGCCCCTTTGAAGAATAGACCAACTGCCGTCCTGCCAGGCATGTCGTTAAAGGCGACTAATTGGCTATGTGAGCCACTACCATTTTTGCTACTAGGTGGTAGAGTTCAACATTGTCTCGCCCTGGTCTGGTACCACCGCCTTATCTATTTCTGCCGCAATAGCGTCAGTGCTTGTCACTTTCGTGTTCTGGTTTGGAGGGTGAGGTAGCCGGTAAACTTATGCATATGTCATTAAGACCTCGCCACTAGATAGCAACGCGCCATTAACATCTTTGGTGTCTATAGGCGATGATTTGACTCTTTCCATCAGGAGACCCATCTGCTTGTTTGCTATCTTATGATATAATAAAAAAAAATCGGGTGACGTATGTTTTTAGTTAAATTAATAAACACTTTCAACGGGAAGGCATGTCATGGCCGCGTTTAAACATAAACAAGACAGAAGATCTGTGATTGAAGATATTACAATCGCAATTTTTTAACTATTTGTTTCATTCGCTTTAAACAAAACTATTTGTCTGACACACGAACCGGCGAGAGCGCGGTGGGCCGGGGCTCATTCCGTAAGTTATCAAATCCCCTCGGTTTATGGCGGAGGCAGTTTTATGTCCGGCGTTTTGCATGATCAGCTTTACTGGCCGCTATTTATTGTTTACGCCACTAGGGGGCAACCCGGCGCGCGGGGCGGGCCGCGGGACAGACAAGGTACTCGCACATCATAACCAAAATATTTGTAAGTATAAATTATTAAGGGCTATTCGGCCCACCACTAGCCGTAGTAGCCCATCACACTATGCGGACTTATATTTGTTTACATACACACAACTAAAATCTTCATCTATTTAATTTTCAAAGGAATTTGCGTGAAACTTCCTTGCCTTGAAATTTACTTTAAGACCTGAGCTCAATCCTCAGTTGGGCCAAAACGTTGGGCGGGCTGGTGGACAGCCATCGCCTATAGTCAAACCAAAAATGTCAATGTTGCGTTGCTGTCCTTGCGGCAGGTTGAAATTCCACATGCATAAGTTTACCGGCTACCTTACCCTCCGAACCGCAACACGACAATGACTAGCTATTGCGGCAGGAATAGGTAAAACGTAGGTACCAAGCCCAGGCGAAGCCTTTACAGAACTCTTATCACTTAAGAGACACGACGATAGTGATGTTTAATCAATTATAAGCAGAATAGCAGCTAGTCTATTTTTCTAACGGGCCACAGAGTAGCACGGGGCAACAAATTCAATACCATCTTTGTTTTTGAATATAAATCACAACGTGAGAGATCCATCTAATTAGTAATAGTTTTGTTTGGTATTTAAATGATATATATTTAGTCGCTTGCAGCAATAATATCGAATTCCTGGCAGAGGGCAGCGGCGGGTCCGGGCGACTTTACGAGCCGTATTTATAGCTCACTCGCCCGCCCGCTGGACACTCGCCGTTTTTTACGATATACATAAAAGCCGCCGTCAAAGATTTACTTCAAATATATTCCGCCTAATGCTGATTGTGTGCCCCCTTTTCATTGCGCTAATGTTTTTGGTCACGACTCGACTGGTACTGTGACTGCAGGTAAATACTGTTGTTCTTGGTGACAGGTTCAAGAACCAGACGAAACCTAACTTGTTCACGAATAGATTTCACCTGCCTGTGTCATGTAAGGTGATCTAATGAGTATAATCTTTGTCTGAATTAATATTATAAATAGGAAACATTTGTGTTTTTGTATGTATGTTTGTAATTGTAACTTAACTTATGCAAACCAATCCATAATAATGTATTTACGAGTATGTAGGCTTTATTTTTTAACTAAAATTAATTCTTAGCTTCACTATAAGAAATATAACTAAATTCTTGTAATATTTCTAAGTTAAAGTCACTGCTAAAATCGTGAAAGTATTGTATCGTTGGTTGGGTGTACAATTACTTTAATTAATTTTCATTTATATTAAGATATTATGTTTATGGTATACCTACCTGTTTTTACTCCAAATAAAATAAAATAAAAAAATTAAGTAATGTTTTCTCACAAAAACTACTGGACCGATTTAAACAATTCTTTCACCTTCAGAGAGCTACATCATCCAGGAGTGACGTAGGCTACTTTTTTACCCAACTGGGCAAAATGAAATGTTTTTGAGTCACGCGAACAAAGTCGCGGAGAACAGCTAGTGTACAATAAATTACTCAAACTATTCACTATTTACATTTTACACAATTTTATCATTTAAACTGTTAGACTTGGGTCGAAGTCTCTGGTAAATATTAAAAAGTAAAAAAAATAGTTCTCCACCACTCGAAACTCCTATCGAATTGCACTTGGTAAAACTCCATGTTAATGTGTATTTAAATTATGTGTAAAACACTTGTACTGTTTTACAATAATTTTATTTATCAGCACCAACCGGTTTCGCGTTTTAACGCATCGTCAGGTTAACAAATCAATGATGTTTTTCCAAATAAAACTATTGTAAAACTGTACAAGTGTTTTTCATATCATTTAAATACACAGATACCGTTTTTTCAGAATCAGCAGAAGAATTGATTGCAATAATTAGTTAATTATGTCTCACGAAAGTTTCAATCATTTTATTGCAATAATGTTTGATTAATCACATACTCGTTTGTAACAAACGTAATGAATACAGTTTGAATAGTTAAAAATGTATTGGTTCTCCACTATTGTTAATTTAAATTGTTCTAGCATTTTACTCAAATACCAAGCCTCCTTCCAATATCGAATATACGAATATTCTCTTCCAACATTTTCATATACATAAACAAATACTTAAAGTTATCGGTGTCGGAGAAAGAACGAACTGAGTGCTCTAATTGAGTGTCACAGTCAGCATTGCTACGAGTACGTATCCCGAGATTGTGTCTACCCAATACCAAGTTTAATATATCTGCCTATAAGCCACTGTACGATCGAATTTTTTGATAACGTCATTCACCGGACAAGTCATTTCTTGGGACAACATTTGATTCGAACCCCAACAAATTCAATTTATGTCACAATACCACGAGATGGAGGCTACTTACCGACGAGAAATGGAAAGCAAACTCCAACCCAAATAAATATTCGCTTTGGAGATAACTCACACAATTACAAGGAATAAAAAACGTTAGGTAAATAAATTCCCAGCGAGGGAGGATTGTCGAAAAAACGCTAGCGAAGGCAAACATGGAGAATGTTGCGAATTTTCAAAGTCCATTCGGTTTATTGACACGCGGCGAAGATGTACATCGCTAGATTATCCAGATATTCGCAGGATTTACGTCATTTAATAGTATTCATTACAATAGCACGATTGAACTGGCTACAATCATCATGTAACGAGAGTTATAATTGGGATGATTATATTCAATGTCATTAAAATTATTGTTGTAATTGGTAATTTGGTGTAATCTTCTATTCTATTGCATAAATAAGTAGTGGATTAATTATTCACATCGCATGTTACGACATTTAGCCTTTATTTCAGTAAAAACTACTACTTACTTTCGTCATAGTTCGATAAATATTTTTTTCTTTTATAAGAAATTTTGATGATCTACACGATACCTAAATTGGTACCTTAACTTATGAACAAGTAGCTATCTACAAATAAATCTAATAAGTACCTATTTCAAAATCTCGTGTCACGGTATTCGTGTATTTTTTTTGTATATTTGGTAGGAATGAGAACATGTCGTAAAGAATTTCAAACTGCTAGGCAGGGTTTGAATTGATAATTATCTTTGTTAATTATAGATTGATCAAGATAAATATAGGTTGATAATTATCTTTGATAAGTATAACAGAAAATATTCGCCACTTCGACGACTTCGACTCTTCAGATACACACAATCCTTACACTGTTAATGCAGTAGAGATTGATGAGGATGATATTCCACTCACTAATTTAATTAACTACATAGTACGAGTATGTTATTGATTTATTTTGGTTTGCAAGTATTAGCCACAAAATTATGAACAAAAAATTAATAAAATTACCTTGATTGTGCGATATCCTTGAAATGCGTAAAATTTTTTTTTTGGTCGAGTGTTTAGCGAACCTAACTACGAATCGTTGGGGCTCGGGTTCGATTCCCGACGGGGACAAACATATCTGTGATGACTGATGAGATTAGTTGTTTGTATTTCTGGGTTTGGGTGTTTATTATGTATGTAACAGTATTTACATATGTATTATAGGTATATAAGTATTGTTGGCTAACACCTATAACACAAGCAAAATAAGGATTAGATCAATTCATGTAATTTGTCCAGCGATATTTATTTTATTTATTTAAACTACTTCTTCTATCTTAAATGATGATGTTGCTTTGTAATTCCAGTAAAAAATTGCTTGGCTTATATTAGTTTGATAATTATCTGATAATTATCAGGATAATTATCGGATAACCAAGTAGTATATTTATCTTGATAATTTCAAACTCTGCTGCTGCACGGCGGTTGGGATATCTTTTCTTTGGAAAAAAGTTTTGTTGTAGCTGTTTTTTTTGTTTGGCAATAAAAATCTGTGAAATCACAGTGACAGTGACACAAGCAGGTTCTAAAAGATCTGGATTTAGGTACAGAGAAAAATAAAATGATAGTCCTAGTCTAGTTTTCCCACCTGATCTATGAAATTATATTTTGAAATTTGATTTAAACAATTTAGATGATTTTACTACAACAAAGATGATAATCGTGCCTGTGTAACATGTATCGAACTGTAAAAGGAGTCAGATATAATAATTAGCTATGTAGACGGCCTTATAGTTTCAAACATTTTTCTTTATTATTACAAATAGACACAACCTGCAGTGGGTGTGACGGTGTATCGATGGTTTATATCCTTGGCGCTGGAGTGACGAGGCGGGGGGTGGATTCAAACCCCCCGGCCGCGATTTACAATAAATTTCAAGCGGAGAATATGTTTGCAATATGTCGTAGGGACCGCTCTTGAGTCCAATTACTTTGCCCTTTCGCCCTCCAGCGCCCCGCGGTGCACCCGCGCTTTAAGGGCCCTATTTTAAACTGTCGAGGAATGTAGCCACTTGTTTACAACGTAATCTTGTAGGTAATATAATATAAGGGTGGCCGGCCGTTGCGGTAAAACTATTTGAATATATTTCAGTTTTTAAGTGAGCAACCATTTTGGATGTTAATTCAAATAAAAGTTTTTATCAATATATCCGGTGTGGGAACATCCAAATACTCCGAAATATTTTATTCCGAATTTCATCATACCTAAAAATCATAATGTCTATTATTTAAAATCACCAAAAATACGGAAAGTCATAAATGCGATTTTTTTGTTTTCTGATAGTCTTATGTTCAAAGAATAAAATGCTTGATGGGTTCTCGGTCCGAAAAAAAAAGTATCATCACGAACGTATCCCCGAAGAGGTAGGCAGAGGTACAACCAGGGCACCCACGTTTAGCCGAAGATACTGGGTTCCACAATGTAATAGGTGGCAAGCCTATCGCCAACCGGGCACTCAACCAATCCCGGGCAACGTCGCTTTTATCAGAAAACTGAAAAAACACATTTTTTGAATTGCCCCGCCTGGGAATCGAATCCCAGATTTCATGTGGTCTACGCCGACACCGGACCACTAGACCACAGAGGCGGTAACTACATTCCTATTTTCAATACTTTGAATTAACTGCTAAAACTATGATTCTGATTCAATTAGTGTAATATTCAGTTTCGCATATATTATGTTCTTCTTCTTATATAGAGTCGTACCTGCGTCGGATACCACCTACTTACTGTTATTGAATCGTTTAGGTTAGGATAGGTTAGAACAGTGACCACAACGCGAAGACGAGCGAGCGAAGCAAGCGTACCGTGGTAGCGGCCACCGAGTCCCCTCTATCGTTAAATTCGGAATTCTAATTAATCAGTACTTAATTATAATCGGAATACGTATTTTTGATGTTTCGAATTATCATTAAGTCGGAATTTTTATTATTCGATCTATTGAAACTCGGCATTTTGAGAATAGTAATTATTATAAACGTTAGAAATACTTATTAAAATTTCGAAATTATGAAAATAAGATAAATGATAAATAGGAGTAGGTACATAAAGCATTTTGAACTATTCGGAATTATGAAAATCGCTATTTGAAATTCGTATCTGTAACTGCGAAATAAAGTTTTTCATGTTTATGTAGTGGAACTTCAGATATCGAATTATTTTCGACCAATTGCGATTCGACGAATAATGATTCGGTAAATTGCGATTCGACGAATTGTGTGTTCGGCGAATTGTATTTTCGGTGAATTGTGATTCGGTGAATTGTAATTCGACGAATTGTGTTTTCGGCGAATTGTTCTCGACGAATTGTTTTCGACGAATTGTTCTCGACGAATTTTCCGCAGACGGATAGCAGTAGATGATTAGATCTGTACTGTTAACAATTTCATGCCGAAAAAGCTACTCGTAACCTTTAAACAACCGAAACAGATCAATTGCTTCAACTGTAAAACTACACTAGACCACAGTGTTCAACCAATGTTTGCTTCATTGTGGAGCTGCAATTGGAATTTCTCTGACGGACGACGGTCACCATGCTCTCCGGACCTTATTCCAAAAGATTACCATTTTCTTTGAAATTCGGGCTATTAATTGCAAAATAAACAATCAACACTTGAGAGGCAGTCCAAACTGCCTTCAAAGATTTTCGCTCCCAACATATGTATTTTCGGTAAAATAATCAATGAACACTACAAATGGCGGAAAATTTATTGATTAAATATATAATTTTTCTCGTATCAAGCTCCTTGGGCCTTATTTTGATAAAGGGGTCACCATTAAGTACTAAGATGATGTGTAAACAAAGCGCTATGCTTATACCAGCCAGGACCTCAGCGGGACTAAACTCGGACACCGCACGTCTAATTTATTAGAGCTGGGATGGTAGTGTCCCAGTGGCGTAATGGAAGTGAGTGGAGTTCCAAATTATTCGTATTGTTCCGGGCCCATTACAAAAATAGACAATCTTTTTTATAGGATAGCAATACAAGCAGATGACTCTCCTGATGGAAAAAGATAACCATCGCCTATAGACACAAAATATGTTAATGGTAAGTTGCTATCCTCGTGGCGGTGTCCTAATGCCACAGGCATAAGTTTACCGGCTACCTTACCCTCCAAACCGGAACACGACAGTGACAAGCACTGAAGCTATTGCGGCTATATCTGCTTCCTTGCTACCCTATGTTATACACAATAATACCCTAACTTCTTCTTTCGGTTTCAAGTTAGGTTTGGTTGATAAATATTCGAGTGCCAATCTGCAGTCCGCTTGCGATTCCAATGATTTGGTTAATTGTCAAGAGTGTGAGAAGGCTTGAAGAAGGCAGCATGACAACGGTAATAACTATTATTTAACAAAACTTATTTGGACGTCACTTGAGTCGCAGAAACATTGTAGTGCTCCTCATTACGCTCGGGTGAGATTCCTCTCTTTATTTATGAAATAAAAATGAAAACATTTCTGTGGAGCGCTGACGAATGGCCAGGGAGTGCCTCCCACCCCACGACCCACGGCAGGGGTATCTCTCGCGACATCCCCCACCCCCACTGTAGGCGTACTCTTGTGATCGCATTTTAAATTACGATCGAAAATGTTTTATACTTTTACTTAAATTGCAGAAGGAATTTCCCTAGTTTTAAATGGTTGAAATCAGTCTTTTAATAAAATGCTCCCAAACACCAACAAACCACCGCTGTGCTACCACTCTCGTAAATGGTGTATGGTTCTTTTTCTTGCCTTTGTAAAATTAACAACAAAACACTAATTTTTGAAAGACTTACGACAATCCTGTATGTAACCTTTTTCATATGTAATATTCGATTTTGTCACAAGGATCGTGTTAATAGGGCCACACTTCTTAATCAGAATAAAATTATATAATCAGAACCAAAAAACATTGAAGTTAACAGTTTGAAAATAGGTAAGTATTCAGAACTAAAACAAAACAAAACTATGAGAATGGTAGCTAGATCGAAACAACATCCTAATACCATTAATACGTATTTTATTTAGTGATACGTAAAAGTAAAACTTGTACTAAATAATTTCATTGAAGTTTTACCAATTGCTTGAAAAGTATTTAAAAAGCGTACCATTTGATTGTAGTAATTCAAATGTGGTGATAAAAGCCGCAACCGCCGGCAGTGGCTATGTAAGTAGCAGCATTGTAATATAATGGTATGTGCAATGGGAAGACAGTTTAATTTGAGCGCCGGCGGTGGCTGGCGACTGCAAGGATTTTTCAATTACCAACTTTGTACCGCTCGCTCCAATCTCCAGCCACAGAGTAGATACTCAACACACACGTACCAAATACTTAAAAATACGAGTAGTTAATAATGAAAGAGAAAGCTTAAACTTAATTCTAAGCTCTAAGCGCTTAAGTTTTCTAGAAATTAATAATTTTATGATTAAGTATGTAAAAACTACTGACAAATAAATAGGAGACCTATACAAGTGATATATGTGTCTTGAATGAATTTTAATGAATCCTGTTCAAATATTATGTGAAATGTACAAAGATATTGTCATAAAAATTAAAGGATTTGTATAATAAAAGTACCTACCTATAAAT
>DWBA01001432.1:0-10624 GCA_018236825.1 Apodemia zela
GATTCTTATTGGTCAAACTCAAACCAAACCTGTTTTATCGATCTCGACATTATCACACGCTGCTTATCCTAAGCGGGACGGTTCGGTTTGGAGAGTATGGTAATCGGTAAACTTGAGCATGTAGAATTTAAACCCCGCCACACGGATAGCAACGTACCATTATCACCTTCGGTGTTTATATAGGCACTGGTTCGAGAGAACCATCTGCAACAACATTTTCCCACATGTTGGTCTGAACCCCTTGAAGAATAGACTCTCTGTCATTCTGCCAGGCAGTTCGTAAAGGGCAAATCTTTGGCTATACGTATCACCACCGTCGTGTTTGCTAGGTGGTACAGTTCTGCAACGTCTCACCTGGGTTTTTGGTACCACCACCTAACATATTCCTGCCGTAATAGCGTCAGTGTTAGTCACTGTCGTGTTCTGGTTTGGAGGGTAAGGTAGCAGGTGACTTACGCCTGTAGCATTACCATCCCTCCAAATTGATAGCAACAAACCATTAACGCAACATTGTGTATGTATTTTATTTAATTCTCTCGATGGCTTTATCCTATGTATTTATATGTTTGATCTCTATCGTGACGTAATTCCGTTTCATCGAATTTCATATCGCAACGATTCTGATTTTTTTTTTATAGAAGAGGGGACAAACGGACAGGAGGCTCACCTGATGATTTCTTAAGATGTTTAGCTTAAAAAAATTATCGAGATGTGTTTGTCTAAGCTACAGAATTTTTTTCTGCTTGACGAGATCTTTTAGTTCTTTAAAGGATTTTCTCGTTCCTATTACTATACATTAATTTTGAAAATAACAATATTCACTATAAACTTACTGCGTCCTTTTTAAACTGGATTGTTCTGGTCATTCCAACTTCAAAACCTAGAGAAATATGTTTTGGCAACCCTAATTAATCAAATTTACAATTTTCGTACCTAATATTCATTAAAGTTAATGGCCACAGGGATTCGACCACATTGTATGGACCGCTCGGCTCCATGTGGCCATTAACACAGTTGTTTATTGACTGGTATTTCATATGCTTGATATGTAAACAAAATTATTTATGATTAAAAAATAGCAGGGAAATGAAAAAATATATAAATTCATACTGAACATGGTAAAAGTTAAAATATTGATGTTAATTAGGTACTATGCTTTTATTTTTTAATTAAGTTAAAATTCCAGTTCTTAAAATAGCACCATAATTTTTTGTAAATAAAATAAATATTTTTAGTAAAAAATATTTTTTTGAAAAAGCGCATGGTCATTCAAAGCCTGTGGTGGACAATACCCTTTAAGATAAGTGTTTTTCTTTGATATACTCGTAATATGATATCTACAATGTACAAAATAAGAAAACTTTTGGTGTCTTGGAAACCTGAATGATATCTATTAAATGCTAGACTTTACTTATTGTTAGTGTGATGATCAAATTAAAAAGTAATTTATTAAAAGAATTGAGTCCAAATGAAAAATATTTTGTTTTGAAAAATATACAACCTATGAAGTAGGTAAGTGAAGTAACAAACGCAATTAGTACAAAATTAGAGGAAAACTAATCCATAAAACCATCTTTGACTATCACACAAATGTTTGTCCCTGTCGGGAATCGCACCCGAGGCCCCTCCATTCGAAGTTAGGTTTGCTAAACACTCGACCAACGGGGTAGTCATTAGGAATGGCTGCTTTTTACAAAGGTATACCACGCATATTTTCTATACAAAATCTAATACCTACTTTGATTTGCAGTAAGAACGCGGTCTCGCACATCTTCGTGTGGTGTGGGAAGCAGTTTTTTTTGTAATGTCTTGGATTATAAAACTTGTGATTTCAAGATTTATTAATTTCATAGGAAATTTTAAGGAACTTTATAGGCTAATTTATATAAGTGGAAGCATTACAAAAAAGTCTACTAGTTTTAGAGTACCGTTATCCAAAACAAAACAAAAAATACAAAAAATCAAGATATATAGTTTTGAAAATCATTTTCTAAACATCCTTTTTTCATATTAAAAATCATTAAAACAGAAATCAGAAATACTTTATTCAATGAGTCTTTTTTATATATCTGTTTTTTTTAAGTAAAATATTGTAAAATTTTAAAATTATAATTATACAATAAAGTTAAGTAATACTACGAGACAGTTGATATGAGGAGCAATTAATCACATGCCTTGTTGTCGTCTAGGTAGTCAGATATTTTATAATATCCTTTTGTTTTAACACATTTTATAGAGATGGATGTTTTACAGAGATAGTATGTTATCGAAAAAAAAAATTACGGTGTGTTACCCTTGTAATATACCATCCGCAAGACTCCGAGCTGCTACTGTGATTTTGGAGTATCGAGATTGCCCGATCCGGGGATCGAACTTGGGACCTCATGATCTGAGCCGAATAGGCTAACCCCTAGACGAGGCAGTCAATTATTATTATAATAGTATTTTCTTAATTTATCCTTTATATGAAATAGGAATTTGCTACAATCGCATTGTTAATTAATTTCGTAGAAATGCAATAAAATTATCTCGTGTTTTGCGTCGCGGATTCTCCAACATAGATTTCCACATCGCGCCGCCACCGTCAATGTGTGTGTCACTGACAAACCCCACGGTGCAATTTAATTACGAAACGGCTCCCGCGCTTTACCCTTTTGTATCTTAGCCCTCGGATAAAAAAATACTTACCCATAAAATAGAGGACGGGTGAAGAAAAAAGGAGCGTATGCAAATTCAGGATAAAATATAGCCCGTAAATGCCACCGTTTCTAAAAGAATATTAGAGACGTTTTTCAGTGGGTGGATGGGGGCAGCTACTTTATATTTTGTCTCCTCGTGTTAAGTACTTGCAGCTACGGTGTCCGCACTACACAATCCTTAATTTGCGTCTGTCGTGGAGCAGTAAATAAATCCGACTGAGGTAGCTGGATTGTTTAGTTTTGTCATTTATTTTTAGAGTCTTATTTGAGATTCAAATAATAATCTTTAATTAAACGGTCCATGGCATTATCGTCCTATTTTTCAAATGTGTTCTATCCTTTGTGTGGAATATATCATGTTTTTAATAATACCACCTACTTGTGTAGGTATGTAAGAAAATAATTATTTTTAACCTGTACGTTGTTATACATTTTGAGCACAATAGATTTATTGTATTGTATCATAAACAATGTAAGTGTAAGGAATATATTTAAATATTTTATGGTGTCTTTAGTCTTTTGTGTTGATATAAATAAACTTGAATTACGTTTGCAAATTGTAAAGATGTGACTTCAAACAACACCTCAGGTCGTGATCGAGAGTTAATATGGGTAAAGAGAGATCAACGCCATTGCGTAAATGTAAAGCATAATACGCTCATTACGGACCTCTTATCGATCTAGATCTGCCAATTATTCTTTAAATTTTACACCTCTTGCCCTATAGGTATTTTTATATTTTTCCACAGAACCCTATATATGTGTTCAAGGATACCCAGGGAAACCTATACGGTCTGGAAATTTTAAACACTACTTTAATAGGTTCACGATTTCTTAAATCCTGAATGATGATATAAATATAATGTTATAATTAATTATATAAATTTAATTGCTATTCAGATGGATTTCGGTATCTAGGTAGTACAGGCTGCCGTGCTAAGAAATCTTACTTTATATTCCGTCGCCATCATAATCTACATAAATCATAAATGGCTGAGCTCCCTTGTGTGGGTTCGGATAAATTAAAATTATTATCTGTATTACGCGAGGATATTGAATATCTGTATTCTAATTAGATGTATGTTCATTCGTCAAATGTGTTCTGAATTGTTAATTTCATAAAAAAAATAAAGCCATTTATGTAGATATTGGATAGCAACATAGGTTTGACAACACGACGTTTCGGTTATTATTTTAAAAGCTTTCCTATTCAATCTAAATATTATGTGCAACTATTTATCGGCCAATAACATTAATAGAGTAAGAGCCCGCGTTAGCCAGACCTTCGTCATTTTGTTAAACCTGAAAGTTTCTCAGCGCATAGACCCCAACCCAGGTAAGAACGTTATGGGATTATGAAATTTGGACGATGGTTACTTTGGCAGCTAACAGGTAACAAAAGTGTGTACCTCAATTTCGTTAAAGTATTAAGGTCAGTTTTTTGGTATTTTCTTCGGTATGGTATTGGAAATGTCGTCACTAATTGTCGGACACTTAGCATGGTTGTAAGTTGTTATCCCCTGCCAGATTCCCCTAAAGTTTCACAAATTATGACCATACTTTCATCATAGTATAAAAGCTGAATTTTATATGTATTACTTAAGGGGTTATCAGAAGACTTTATCTCAAGAGCCGGAAAACTGTCCTTAATACTTAAAGGAAATTAAGGAACTATTTTTTACAACTTTGTTACTTGTTAGCTGCCAAAGTAACCATTGTCCAAATTTCGTAATCCCTGATTGTTCTTACTTGGGTTGGGGACTATGTGCTGAGAAACTCAGGTTTAATAAAATGACAAAGGTCTGGCTAACGCGGATCTTAGGATATCAGCTAGTAAATAAATAACATAAGTCTGTGTAAAAACCATGGTTAAGATACCGTCTTATTACTTCCTGATGTTTTATCTATATGTTTGATTTTTAAGACAAGTTCAGATTAATTTACCAGTTAAGTTTTATACAGTTTATTCTGCCTAATAAAAACGTAAGAATCTCTCACAAAAAGTCGCTAACATACAAAGTTACGGAGAGAGAATTAATTTCTACGTTTTTAAGTCCGCTAAAAACTAGTTAAATTGAGTTAAAAATTAAATATGTATTTCACTGCATCGCTAATGCTGGATCACGCGTTTGAATCATTTATAGATCGCTTCTCATGGCCAGCGCATTAGATTATAGTGTTGCCATAGAGCACACGTGACTCCAATCAATGATTGTTAGTATTATGTCCTAATATTATTAATCTGAACTGTATTACTTACCCTGTTACATACTTGTATTTTAATTATTCACAACTTAGCGTTAATCACAGTGATTTTTGTTTTTTAAATTTTCGGTCATTTCATTGGCAATTACGATTATAATAAATTTCAATCAAGATTGTTGCATGTATAATGAAAATTATGGAAAAGTTCTCTGTAATTTGTTTAGATCTGTATTTATTATTTTGCATATTCCTTCAAGTTTAATAATTTTCATTATTTTAATCTGATTTCAAGACAAGTATTTATGGTAAGGATACGTAATCAGGGAGCAAAAACTCCGTTCACAGTTGTGTAGTAATAATTCTTCATCTAATATATAAAATTCTCGTGTCACAATGTTCGTTCCCGTACTCCTCTGAAACGGCTGGACCGATTCTCATGAAATTTTATGTGCCTATTGGGTAGGTCTGAGAATCGGCCAACATCTATTTTTCATCTCCCTAAGTAATAAGGGTTGTCCACCCCTAAAAATTTTTTTTTAATCTTTGGACAAATTTTTTTGTTTTTATTTGTTTATGGTATAGCATATAAAAATACATACAACCCTAAATTTTCACTTTTCTAGGAATAATACATATGGCAAAATAACGTTTGCCAGGTCAGCTAGTTATTTGTATATATTTATGATAATAAAAATGGGAATTCAAACGTAAAAATTAAAAAATAAATTTGCACTAAAGTTGTCGGCAAGATGGATCGATTTAAAAAAGTGTTAGTTTCTTAGGTGATCGGGAAGTGCCTCAAAAATTTCTGCAAAATTGTCAGTTTTTTATTACACATTTTTTTGTCTGACCTCTCAGCACGCAAAGAATAACGTACGATAAAGAAATCCGTTCCAACTGGATAACTTTGGATACTACAACTCGAAATCTTAGTTTTTAAAACAAGGGGTTTGCATTGCCATGGCAACGTAGTGCGTACCCTCGTGTGCACGCTCTATAACGAAGTATCATGTAAGAGCAGCATCCATTTAAGGATACGTATGAACGCCCGACAATACTAAGAAGTATTTTATTATTATCGACGCAAATTCTATCGTAATTTTAATGAGTTTACAGAAATCTCTTTGGATTGAATGTGACTTTAAGACGGGTTTAGATGAAGATTATTCAGAGTTTAACAAGTAATATGGCTAACTTACTCTGTCTTGCAACCAGCTATGTTATCAGAGGATGTGGAAATCAAGTTTATAAACAATTTGTGTTTTTCTACATCATAAGATAGCAAACAAGCAGATGGGTCCCCTGATGGTAAAATGCTACCATCGCCATTGACAGACGTGATAATCTTTATCATTTTGGCAAAATGCGGCCATGGGGATCACCATCCATTCCGTCAACCGACAAACTGGTGAATCGTGGTGAACTGGAAAGTCTAGGTATAGACGTTCGGTTCATTCTACCTTCCCCGCAAGGGAAACGGTGTGATGATACGTTATTTACCCGCACGTAGTAGTATTATTGCCTAGCACTCATAAGCAAATAATTTACATACTTTGAGGTTAGGTCAATTTGTGTAATTTGTTTAGAGATTTTTATTTATTTAACTCATCTGAAATAATAATGTATGATTGGTGAATATTGACACAACAAATAGTGTAGAAGAAATGTGTTTCAAAAATACGGGCCCAAAATGTCTGGTGTTCGATTCTCGAATGAAACAAGCATTGGTGTGATGAACCAAAGAACCAAAAATAAGTAAGTTTTTAACGATAGTGGAAAAAAATTTATTCACAAAATTCGATGCGAACTTTGGTCTCCGACAAAAAATTAAAAAACCAAAGATATTAATTCGAATTTTTGAAATTAGAGAAAATGTTATTTATTTAAATTAGGATTATAAAATATGAAACAAAAAAAAATGCGCTCAAACTCCATAGAAAATTCTTTTAAAAAACGGGGGGTCAGCGTAAAATTAAAAAAATACTTTTTCGCTAAAAACATTTTTGAGATATTTTCAAAATTTCTCAAAATCTCCTGGACCGAATTGGTCCAAATTTTCAGGAAATCTAAGTTGATCAGAATCCAATCAAATTCCATCAACCGCATTACAATCGGTCGAGCCTATCAAAGCTATGAGATGTTTACATACACACACAAATACATATATAGTGACGTCATCGTGGAAATAGTTGGTAAAAGGTTTTTAAGATCTCAAAACATGGAGAAGACTCGATTTTCGAAAATCGGGGAAAAATCAGTAACTTTCTTATATCTACTCGTACTAACGTACTACGTAGCGGCATAGTAGCGAGAAGTTAAAAATCATGTTTATAGGGTTGCATACCTTGTCCCACGGCCGCCATCTTGTAATAAGGTTTGACATTCAAAAAATAAAAACACGTGCTCTGATTTTGCACGCAAAGTCCATAAATGTAACATTTCAATGATATTATTCGCACTTTTTGCGGCTAGGTCAATTGTTGTGATTTTTCCAGCGAATATTTCTTTATTTATAGTTATTTATTCATAGATATTCACAAATAAAAATGTACAATGAAAAATCTAATAGAATTAATACGATTAAAAATATTATTACGAAAACTTCTCATAGAAATCAAATATTATAACGAAAATCGTCTCTGTGGTTCATTGGTCCAGTGTAGAAGTTGAAAAAGGGTTTTTTTCAGTTTTCTGATAAAATCAACGTTACCCGGGATTGGTTTAGTGCCTGGTTGGCGATAGGCTAGCCACCTATCACATTGTGGGACCGAGTATTTTCGGCTAATCGTGAGTGCACTGGTTTTCATCATCATAGTATAAAACAAACTCGCTTCCCGCTGTCTGTGTCTCCCTATGTATGCTTAGATCTTTAAAACTACCAACAGATTTTGATATGTTTTTTTTAATGGATAGAGTGATTCAAGAGGACGGTTTATATTTATAATACATGTATATTATTATCCGTGCGAAGCGAATCCGGTGAATATATCATGAAAACATTACTAACTACGCAAGCAAAGTCGAAGCGGGTCGTTAGTTCATCCAAGAAATTGCGGGCCAAAGTTATTCGTAATCGAACAAGATCACCCGTGCCCTCAGACATCTTAAAAAAAACAAACAACCTGGTCTATAACTTTTCCGCACGGCCGCGTCCGATTCTCTACGGTTTGGCATCAAGCGGGCGATATCTAGATGTTTTTTATTTCTAATTCATTTCCTATTGGATCCATGCGCCAGAAGCTGCGGTTAGAAAAACCGTCACGTCTCCGCTACGTGAACAATCATCTCGTTAAGTGTTGACTTAGCCACCTGCTCGGTGAATGACCAGGCCCATTCATGGTGGGTGAATGGGTGACGATGTGCTAGGACTGGATTATCTTTGTTTAAATAATGCATCTATCACTGGCAAATTAACCAGAAATTAAACAAATTATTGTTTGTAATATAGGTGTACCAGACAACCTGACAATTGTATGAATATAACAACCCCGTGTTGGTTCGGGCTCATTTGAAGAATAGACCAACTGCCGCTCTGCCAGGCATGTCGTAAAAGGCGACTAATTGGCTTTGTGGGTCACTACCATCGTGACTACTAGGTGGTAGAGTTCAGCATTGTCTCGCCCGGGTCTGGTACCACCGCCTTTCCTATTCCTGCTGCCATAGCGTTCGTCGTGTTCCGGTTTGGAGGGTGAGGTAGCCGGTAAACTTACACATGTGGCATTAAGACCTCGCCACAAGGTAGTAACTTTGGTGTTTATAGGCGATGATCGACTTTTTCCATCAGGAGGCCCATCTGCCTGTTTGCTATCCTATGATATAAAAAAATTTTTTTTCGTTAATCTTTACTAATATTATAAGGAGAAAACATTTGTATTTTTATTTGTAACGAATAAACTACTGGACTGATCTTTAAAATTCTTGTTATATTAGAAAGCTACACTATCCAGCCCGCTTAGGATAAGCAGCATGCGATAATGTCGACGTCGATAAAAGAGAGGTTTGACCAATATGAAGAATTTATACATAATATTATATGTTGTTTATTCGACGCGAAACATGATTATTATTGGTCAAACCTCTGTTTATCGATCTCGACATTATCACACGCTGCTTATCGTAAGCGGGCAGAAGTGACATAGGCTACTTTTTTACTTGACTGAGCAAAAGAAAGTAATGGTAAATTTCGTTGGTTGATAAAAGAAGAAAATACTATTAAGTCTAATAACGTTCATGTATAGTAGTATGCTCTATGACGTTTCTTTTCTGATCCTCATCCTCAAATCTTATGAGTATGATGGTAACATGGTATAGTATCATCAACCCTACAGCTGATTTTTTGGGATATATTACTGTATAATTAAATCAAAATTGGTTAGTTTTGACGTGAAAGATATATCCTTACACTAGCTGCAGTGTGCAGCCCGCTGCATTATAGAAGTTTTTGGTAAAACCCGCGGGATTGACTCATTTTTTCGGGATAGTCTATGTGCTATTCCAGGACATCATCTACCTGTGTGCCAAATTTCATCCAAATCCTTTGGTTGGTTTTGGCGTGATTGAGCAACAAACATCTATCCATCTATACATCCAAACTATAATATTATACATTTATAATAATAATATAGATTATTAATTAGAAATAATCCTCCCACTGCCCAAAATGTTTAGCATATTGCAAATAATCTGGCTATCAATTTCATAATTCGTATTGTCTTACGTTCTTCTAATTGTCCTAATTCCTTACAATTCCTAACGCAAGCATTGCACAATATTGCAGAGTTCACAATGACGTAACCAGTGTGTGGGTAGCGCATCTATCATTCCGACAATATGCTCATGACTTAGGCTCATGATATATCTGAAATGTTTAATCGCCATCCACAATACCTAATTCTTTAATATTAATTACAAAAACACTTGTCCTGTTTTCACTATGCATATGTATTATCATTTGTTTACAGTCTAACGGTTTCGCGTATTAACGAATCATCAGGACTATTAGCTAAACAATATTGACAGTTAACTGTACCGCATCATCATCGCATAATCAAAACCTATAGGGTAAGTACTTACCGTTGACGTTATGAAATTTGGCAAAAAGCAATGCCTTACAGCATATGTAAAGGAATAATTCCGAAAACCGTAAATTTTTAGTAACGTTACAAAAAAAACGCCGTCAAAAGATATGACTTAGTTACAATTATGTGTAACTAAGGTTACCTGCAAGATTGTACGGAACCCTCGGTATGCGAGTCCGACTCGCACTTGACCAGCGTGTCGAATAATAATACTAGCTACAACCGGACCTTCAATAGATGGGGCTATAGTGTTTTATAATAAAGAACTGGAAATTATAGCTACCACTTGATATTCCAATCTATTGTTCCAGTGAATAGTTAGGGGAATTAACAGCGGAAGTGTTTTTATATTTCAATGGGTTTAACTTTTTTTTAGGGATCCGTACACAATTAAGGTGGTGTTCCTTCGCTACATACAAGGAACAAAAACAATTTAGTTGTTGAATTTGTTTTCAGTAACTATCTGCACGCCCGTATCCCCGAACGGGTAGGCAGTGGTACAACAAGTGCATCCACGATTAGCCGAAGATACTCGGTCCCGCAATTTGATAGGTGGCAAGCCTATCGCCAACCGGGCACTTTTCTAATCCCGGGCAACATTGTTTTTTAATCAGAAAACTGAAAAACTCATTTTTTTACACT
>DWBA01001433.1:0-10624 GCA_018236825.1 Apodemia zela
GCCACATGCAGAAGTTACCCGCTACCTCACCCTCCAAACCGGAACACGACAGTGACAAGCACTGACGCTATGGCGGCATATTCCCTAACATATTACATTCCCTACATATTCCCTAACTGCGTTAATAATATCTTCCGCGATTGTAGATTCGGAAATCTGTATTTCTACACGCGTGTGAGTATCAAAAGGCTTGGATGAAACAGGTTTCCTTTTAATATCTCCTACGATTTTGAAAACTATTTGTTTGAGAAATCGGTTCAGTGGTTCATCTACTATGGGTATACTTAAGATGGGATCTTCTTCAGAGGTGTGAGCTGTAAGGGTTCTAGAATCGTCGGCAATGTCAGGGGGCAGTGATGGTCCTGGAAGTGTCTACCGGTGGAATTTCGGATAAGTTCGCAATGAGTGAGAACAAATCCTCTACTTCTTCATTATGAATTTCTACCCTAGAAAGCGCATCCGCGTTTGTATTGCACTTTCCCTGTTTGTATACGACTGTGAAATCGTATTCGCTCAATTTAAGACGCCAACGTGTTAAACGGGAATTTGGTTCTTTTAGACTCATAACCCATTGAAGTGGTTTATGGTCAGTTATAATTTTAAATTTCCGGCCAAAAAGATAAGGTCTAAAATATTTCGTCGCCCATACTATCGCGAGGAGTTCTTTTTCTATTGTACTATAATTTACTTCGCTTTCGTTAAGTGTACGTGAAGTGTAATACACTGGTTTATCAGATCCTATTGGGCCTTGTGATAAAATGGCTCCTATAGCTACATTTGACGCGTCTGTGGTAAGATTGAACTCTTTGAAAAAGTCAGGGTATTGTAATTAAGGGTCGTTTGTCAGTAGAGTCTTGCATTGTTCAAAACAGTTTACATAGTCTAAGTCAAGAGTAATTTACCTTCCCTTTTTTAAACACTGGGTTAGAGGTTTAGTGATGCGTGCAAAATTTGGTATGAACTTCCTGTAATAACCAAGTAAACCGAGAAAACGTTTGATTTCAGTTGGGGTTTTGGGTATTGGATAATTTTTTACTCCTCTGATTTTGTTGGGGTTTGGTTTAACATCTTCTCTGCAAATTATGTGGCCTAAAAATTCGGTCTCTTTGAATTTTAAAGTTGGATTCGCATAATTTAGTGAATACTTTTTCTAAGTTTATCATGTGTTCCTACAGAGAGGTACTAAAAACTATGATGTCATCGAGGTAGACCAGGCAGATCTCATTCTGGAGGTCCCTGAGTACATTGTCCATCACCCGTTGAAAGGTTGACGGCGAATTTTTGAGACCCATTGGCATTCTCAAAAATTCATAATGACCATTTTCGACGTTAAATGCGGTCTTGTGGATGTCAGAAGGGCTCATCTCCACTTGGTAGAAGCCGCTGGCTAAATCAAGAGTAGTGAAATACTGGCATCTACCTAGTTTGTCTAAGACATCGTTAATATTGGGGATAGGATATTTATCGTCAATCGTTTTCTCATTCACCTTTCTAAAATCAACGACAAGACCCCATTTGGGTTTTCCCGAAGCGTCAGCCTTCTTCGGAACTATCCAGATGGGAGAGCTCCATGCAGAGTCGGAAGGTCTTATTATATTCTGTTCTAGCATTTTATTAATTTGGTCTCTGACTTCTTGTCGGTGAACGTAATAGTATCTATAGCTCTTAGTATGAACAGGAATTTCATCATGTGTTCTGATTGTGTCTTTGATCTTGTTGGTAAAAGTTAAAGGTTCACCCTCAAGATAAAACACATCCGCGTATTGAGAGCATAGGGCTTTAAGATTAACGATTTCTTCTGGATTTAAATGTTGTGTACGAAGACGCGATAATACTTCCTTTGCACGATCCGATATGTTATTCGGACTATATTTTTCACATTCAGTATTAAAAATTTCAGCTTTAACAGGTTGGTCCATTGAAAATATTAAATCATTATTACTATCGTTAATTACCTCTACATAACCCCGATTATTTTTACTTTAGTCAAGCAGTCACATATAAAACATTTAGAAATAGTCTGTTCATGTACTAAAACGTCACCGTCATGTACGTTAATTGGTATTTTGATTATTTTTGAAGATTGGGCAGGTATAATCTGTTCATATAAATTGGCATTTCTAGAATCATACATTTGAACCTGGTTAGTCGCCAAACGAGTCAAAAGTAATTTATTCTTTAAGTCAATTTTAGATTCCCATTTCTCTAATAGGTCTAATCCAATAAGTCCGTCAAAGTAGTCATGGAACTTATATACGTATAGGGTAATGTCGTCGTTATCTTTAAATTCCGTGAAACAGGGTAAGGTAATCGAATATCTATTTCTAGTAGTGGCGTGTATATTAGTTACCTCGAATGGGTCGTAGTTAAGTGGGATTTGTCTAAAATATTTCTTTACAGCTTCCGGGCTAATAAAAGACTGGTTAGCACCCGTGTTATTAAACATTTTAAGGGAGGATTCTGAATTTGAATGTAAGGTAGCTGTCGTTGGGTATGGAGGTTAATTTCTATTTTGGTTTTTGTGAATTTTTGTCCTCCTGAAAATCCTGAACGTCAGTCTCACTCGTTAGTTGAGGTACACTTTCGTTCGTCATCGGGTAATAATAATCATTATAAAAGTCGTAAGTATAGTCGGGTGTAAACTCGTTATTATAATAATCGTCACTGTAACTGTACGCCGCTGTCGGTTCTTGGTAATAGCTATCCAGTAATAGTCACGATCTAGAAAATTTGTGGACTTAACAGAATTTCGGCTGCCGAATCGATGACGTCACTATAAAAACTATGTCTAGGCCAGTCCATCAACGATGTCACAACAATTTTTAATATCGAGAGCAGGCCGAGTAATTAGATCTAAGTTATGTGTACCTGTTACGTAAGCACGGTCGTTAACCCTTATGATACGACCCTGACACACACTGCGTAGTTCTAATTAATGTGAATTCACATTGCGAACATGTTGTTTACTGTGGAGGTATAGATATTGAATAACATAAGAATAAAATCCATAGTATAGAGCTATTTAAAATTAGATTTAAAATGTTTTACAAATTTCTTCTATATAGTAACAGGTTAAGATGCAATGCCCTATTTAAGAGGATGATTAATGGAATGTGAACAAGGCTTGATGAAAAGGCTAAGTTAATTTTGCCGAGAAACATTATTATTCTTTGATCCGAAACCATTTTGGAATGCGATATCAGCAAATTGGTAAAACGTAAGTTTTATTTGTGGCTTATAACAATAATGGCATAGGTATTTAAATACACTGATTTGTAGATGGTTTTGAAATGCAAATGAAAAAATTCATCGTGACGCAAGAACCACTGGACAGCACACTCGATGACTATTGGACCATGGTCTGGCACGAAAGTAGTAGTGTTATTGTGATGTTAAATGGCGCCGACACAACTGGAGTGCCCTCAGTTAGTGGTCGTTCCGATTTAAAAAAATTTACAGTCACCGTCAATAGTATTGTTCTGCAACATGATTACGTTAAAATGATTATGAATATTTTTAATATAAATACCATTTAATCCAGAACTATCCATTACTTCAAATACATGAGCTGGCCAAAAGAAGGTTTTACTGATATATTGACGCTTATCAATTTTCTAATAGTAGTAAACGAGAAACATCAGTCTTTTCAACAAGGAACTGCGATAAGTCCGCTAAGTCCAATAGTTGTCTATAGTAGCACCGGCACCGGACGAGCTGCCACGTTTTGTGCCGTGGATATTTGCATGTTCTAATTAGTAAACACAGCAACAGTATCAATACCTTCAGTTGTTTTTGAAATCAGACAGCAGAGACATTCAAGCTTCGATTCTTTAGACCATTATGCTTTTATCAATGACTTGATAGTTTATTTTTTATTAACTATCACACCGAACAGTAAATTATTCTCGCGATTATTATATCATCCTTAAGTTAAAAATGCATGTTTGTTAACAGGTGCACGTTTGTTAACGGTGGATATTTTTGTATTGTTTATAAACTTTTGATTTGCGCAAATTCTTATCATATTTAAGTTCATTTATATTTACACTACTGCACTGCGTGATATCATCGCCGGGATAACATATCAATATTATTAGTCACAAACAAGTTAACTGGATTCTACATTTACAAAGTTAGTATAACAGAACTCTCTTTTGCAAACGCACCTCTGGTAGTATTGTTGACGTGTACTTCTAAATTTTTTTACCTCGACGATGGCTACCAATTTCCTAGGACTTGATGGAGCTCGTGATTATATGCGACGAGCAGCAAACCCGAAATTCCTGGAAATTCTCCTTCAGGAACACTTGGACATCATCAGCATACCTATCCAAGGTACTTGTGACTATTTTCAGTTACCGAAAAATCATAATAAAAATCGATATCCAGATTATCCATGTTGGGATGTTTCTCGGGTGGTTCTTGACTCCAAGAACGGCTCGGAATACATCAATGCTAATAACATGGCTGGATTTGGCGGCAGATGTAAATTTATAGCGACGCAAGAACCGATGACAACCACTTTCGATGATTTTTGGACCATGATCTGGCAGGAAAACTCTAGGATCATTGTAATGCTGAATGGCACTAGGCAAAAATCCCAACCAACTAGCCCACCGTACTTCTGTGTGGACCAGGATCATACGATATTGAGAGAGTTTATCATCAAGAAAGAAAGAATTCAGATAAAATCTGACTACACCTACACATCATTGACTATTTTTTACATACCGACAGGACTAATGAGAGAAATCCATCACTTCAAATACTTGGACTGGCCAGAAACTGGCGTTCCTGATGTAAAACTGTTTCTTGACTTCCTGCTAACGGTCAATAAGCAAGACCAGTACTACTTTAAGCTAGCAATGATGTCTAACCAGCTGCTGCCAGGTCCAATTGTCGTCCACAGTGATGCGGGTATCGGAAGGACGGCGGCATACTGCATTGCAGACATGTGCCTGTACCAATTAATACACACAGCATCTGTGTCAGTGCCACTAATGGTGCTCACAGCCAGACAACAACGAAGATTTAGCATTTCAACTTCAAACCACTACATTTTTATCAATAATGTCATCCTCTACTTTCTGACTAGTATTAAATTGAATTCTACCATGTTCTTCGAGTTTCGCTCTCAATTGGACATGAAAGATATGCATTTATTATTATTAGACGGACGTAAATAGGTATATAGAGGAACCATGGTCTTAATTGATGTTTCAATATTTTAAGTAAAACCTTCGTAGTAACTGTATCTGTATCACGTCATAATACACGGAGAAAAAAATATCGCTCTCATCACTATACGTAGGGGAAAGTGGTGGCGCGGCAAACGGTATATCGTGATTATCACGATAAGTATAGTCCTCAGTACTATACGTTTTGAGGTAAACACAATACATTTTGTGATAGAATACAAACGTTAGTTAACAGTCGCTGTACATATGACTGTGGTAATAACAATACAAAGTTTCGTGTTCATTACTATATTTTTTTTCTCAGTGTACGGTAAAAATATCAAAGTTCAATTCCAGCTACAATATGAATCTTAACACGAACTTATTCTCACTTAATTGACATGGATTCATGTTCTCACAATGAAGGCTTGATCTATTTTGTAACTAATGAGCTGTAAACAATTAGAATCCAAAATTGCAAAATTTTTATTTATTCTTTGTTAACTATAAAAATAGATCATTTTTTTACTATTTAGAGATTTGAAATGATGATGCTACCAGTACTTTTGGTGTATACACATATATACGAATTGTGTTAATAATAATACTTTTATATCAAAATAAAATTAATTTATTATCATGGACCTTTAACGTTTATTTCAAGGGTACATACTTCTATAACAGGCCGGTGTTAATGTCTAATTTGATGATTTTATGACATCTACTTTTATAAAAGAGAGAAAGATAAGCTCAACAACTCGATTCAAATATTCGATGATTATAAAAAAATTGAAGCATCTTAGAATTATGTTTAATTATGTTAAGGCTTGATGTAATTTAAGTTTCCATTCGTAAAAGTTATTTAATTTTGACAAGCTAAAATTATGTTATGTATAAGAATGGGAACTCCTCTACGTAGCACATGCAAAATTTTCAAGTTTGACCATGCCTAAAAGTCGAATTTCAAATGACTCGTTATCGAATAGCAACGTGTTTGTAAAAAGCTCCACGCTCAAATCAATTTAAATAACTAAGGTCAGCACGATGCCACTCAATGATGTCAAATCAGGCCCTTATAACATATTGCAGATCGAATTATTGTCAACAGAATAGGGTCGAATGTTGAAGTTACTTAACGTTACAGAATTTATTATTTTTATGTAATTAGTCGCAAAGCTCAACAGTATAGTTTCTAGATCTGTTTCTCAAAAACTTTTATGAATGAATTTTCATCACGGATGTCGTTTACTAAATTTTACTCGAGTCGTTTCATCGACTATAATTTTATCCAGCTCTAGCGCTCTTACGATGGAACTTAATTCATAAAATTTATGTTTCCTTTCAATCTGTTAAATTAAGCCTCCGCTTTCCTAATGTTTTCAACATATGATTGTACGCAATAACAACGGAAATATCGTAGTGGGAAATCTTGTAAAAAGCGACTGTGGCCTAATTAGGTCTCAGTTTCATTCAAATATTACTCGAGATACCAGTGCAGTCAACACAATTAAATAGAATGAATACCAAGAGTGTTCAAAATTTACAGAACAGCTCTAGGAACCGGAGCCGTGAATCAATTATCGAGAACATCAAGTTCGACACTTCTGCAAGCTTTGTCAACGGCAATAACATCGAAAGAAAGTTTATGGTCGTTAAAAAATCGGCAGGTGATTTTTCGTCCCCCAATTTTTGGGACTTAATATGGAAAACCGGTAGCAAAGTGATTGTGCGATTTGAAAAGGGTAAATCAATGAAGCATCCTTGGTCAAATAGTTCTTCTTCTCTTGAGCATACTGTCGGAGAATTTACTATTTGGAAAAAGACTATCATTGATAAATATTACACACAAATTAATTTGACCGTAAAAAATAACAAAGACAAAAAATCAAGAAAAATAACGCACTACCAATACCACGACGTTCCAGATCATCAGACGCCTTTCTACTCTGCACAGCTCGTAAATTTTTGGAAAAAGGTAAACCAAAAACATGAAGATTGCATTGTAACAGAAGCTAAAGGAAAGAAGAAAGCACTTAGCCCAATAGTGATGTACAGTAGAAAATGTTTCGAAAGACTAGTGTCAATATGTGTGATTGACATCTGCTTGGACCGGTTGATGGAGGAACAACAAGTGTCTGTAATTAACACCCTAGCGGGCATTAAATACCAAGTGTCTCTCGAATCAATCACCGCGGAAGAAGAAGCATTTATTAAGAAGACCGTACATCACATCAAATGCACGGTGCTTTGGAAAAAAGGAGATCCTGACAATAGTGAACCCGGAATGATCTCGTTTAGATATCGAGTTAAGAAGTATTGCTTACTTTTTAAACGCGTGCCTCTTCTCTGAGTGCTAAGTGTTTCATATAGGGTTGGTCTTGCAGTTAAAATAGAATATATTTGTGATATTGTATACATATGTGATATATATTGTTATGTAAGTGAGAGCTGTGATATAAATGTTGTCGAGAATAAAATTATAAATATTTTGTAACTATGGAATGAGAGAAAGGAATATTATTGCCCAGAAAAGAATTTTTACGACATATATACCTTTATTAAAATAGATGTATAGCTTTACTTGTATTAGGGTACGAATTACTTTGATCAGTAGAACCAATTCTTCAGGCAAGAAAAATATTGCATGTTATTGGGTCAGCTAAATTTTCTTAACAATAGTATTTTTTTCTCTCAGAGTTTTTTTTGTGTTCAACCCCTGTAAAATTTAACTCCAAATTTTTTAAATGTTTTTTCACAAGTATCTAAAGACGTTCTAATTTCGACTTACATGCAATTGACCTCAAATAGAAATATAAACCTGTACGACTCGATAGGACGATTACCGTAGATAAGGAATAAAATTATCTTTTAGTCTACACGTGTTAACCATGAATTTCACAATACTACCTACGGCGTAGTTGTGTAAGCCATAATGTATGTATAATTGATTATTCCAGTCAACATATTTTTTTCGTTAAATAAGAGCTATTCTCGCATTCAGACAAAAACGACTCGTGTAAATATTTATCAGGTTAGTAATTCTGGTCTGTAATTTTTTACGACCACATTAATCGTTATGTGATATTAACTGCTTCATGAAACACGGAATTTGAATATAACAGGTGAATTTTTCAAAAATATGTCTTTCAATATATGAAGGTGTATTTAAATAGATCTTGAAGGATTTGGACGAGTTTTCTTTTCGGTGTCTTTGAGCAGCTGAGTTTTTTTCTATGATGATTATGATAATAGAATCACAATAGTTGTTTTGTCGACTCGTGCCTATGGGCATTCACACGGATACTAACGCAACAAATAATGTTATCAACAAACCGCAAACGGAAATAGGCAATGAATTTAATGTCATAAGTAGATAACGTTTGAGCTCGAATGAATCATCCAATAATAAACACTCGAATCCTCTAAAATAAAATACATGAAAGTCTGAAGTTAGTCAAAGGTCGAAACTCGCGGAAAACGGGCCACGATTCCTTATTGGTTGAAATTAAGGCGCGCGCGTCGCGCGCTATTCAAATTTCTAGTATTGTTATATAATGTGTTTAATGAATCTTAGGCAATCCAAGCCGTATGTTTCTTGCATGGAGTTCATACTTAAAGAGATAGCTACTAATAGATCTCCATACAATCTTAAATGGACGTTATCGATAGGGATGTATTCCATGAATGTGTATGCAAAATCGCCAGGTTTTTGCACATAAAGTGGCATAACTGTACTTAACGTACTTAGGAAAAGTCGTTTTGAAAAAAATTATAGTTTTGAGTTGGTGAGCGACAAAACTTTTAGGTCACGTCGGCAAGACCTTTCGCAACTCAGATAATCTTAATTATTAATTGTAACAAACATTGGTGACATTTTTTATTATCACAATGTTGACAAAAACCGAAAAAGATAAGATTTGACCCTATTCGTGATCCGGATTGAGGAAATTCGGACCGTGATAGGAGGATACAACTGCATGATGTAAGTGTTGTTGGAAAGGCACAATTTAGACGCATTTGCAATACACAAATCAAGACTCAGAATAACGGTCGGTTTCGCTCGTGGAAAATAATTTTTCAAATTCACTATTTTTTTCTTATTGAAATTTTCAAATTTCGACATTGAACAGGGGCCTGGTATCGTATGAATTGCAATACGACTCGTCGTATGTAGCGCATTCATTTATATTCATTTCCCGCGTTTTAAAATAGTTGCTAGGTGGTGGGTTACCAAAACTACGCCAATCATGCCATGATGGTGGTAAGAGTTTATTTGTGTAGTGGCTAAGACCATTCATTTTTCCGTGGGACGAGGGTTTCCATGGTTAAATGCAGGTGGGCCTTGAGGTCTGCTAGGCATTCAAAACATATGACTATTAGGATGATAGTTGGGAGGTGGCGCCGCAAACATTTGTTGGGTTCTTGTAGGCTTACGATACTGTGGTGGTGGATGAGGGTTAGGATTAGGTTTCCAGAAGGGTGGTGGTTGTACAGCAGCAGAGAACTGCCGTTAAGTGTTAGGAATATTTTGTTGTCTGTTAGTATTTAGTATACCGGGCGAGGGAAATCCGAACTGTCGCGGAGGGTTGAAATTATTTTGTTTAGGGGTTGGTAAGTTAAAACTAAAATGATGGTCTTTCTTATTTGCTCCCCCTTCGTTACGTTGTTGTAAATAGAGAGTGTTTAGCTCCTCCTGTACGTATTCGAGGGCTTTCTCCATTGAACTGGTCTCATGCACCTTATGCGGGACCCAAGGAGTTCCTTAAGGCCTCGTAAGTAGGACTGAAGGGTAAGTTTTCGGTAAAGGGTACGTTTGGCTTCGATTGTGGTAGCTATACTTTCGTGTAGGGAAATATATGTCATAATAGTGCTAAATAGATTCTAGCACCGCTAGTAAAACTCCTCAGGGGTGCTAGAGCCTTGAGTTTGGAGGGAAAGGTCGTTGTATAGTGCAGTCTCGTCACGATGGTCCGCGAAGTTATTTATCAAGGCATTTCTGATGCCATTCCAGCTGTCCGCTATACCTTGGGAGTTTATAAGTATCGCGGCAGGCCCAGTTATTTTATTTAATATTCCGTTGAGTAATGTTAAGTTTTGTAAGTCATGTCCGGGTGTCACGTCGAAGTGCGCTATAACGATCTGGTCACACAAATTAATAAACCTTGTTAAGACGTGAGGGTTACCGTCGAACTCTGGTACGACTCTCAACGCCTTATAAATGATGTCAATTTTGTCAGTCATTTTTGTTTTTGTATAAGGGGGACTCAAGTCTAAATGTCTATGTTCGTCGACTATGGTTCGTCTATTACGATTTCCTTAAGTGGAAAATTTTGGAAAATCCCTTAATAAATTTCCTATTATAAGGTATATACAGTAATTATAAAATAAAGAGCCTTAAAATTTAACACACAAAAAATATAAGATTTTTAAAAGTTTCACACATAAGA
>DWBA01001434.1:0-10623 GCA_018236825.1 Apodemia zela
TTGTCTTAGCTTAGGACAATCTTTATTAGCATGCTGTCACTTTCTTTTCATTTAAGACAAAAAATTACAGCATACTACTCGTATTTAGGATTCTCCTAACTTAAGACAATGTTAGTGCAATTGGCGGGTAGAGTACTTACTCGGCTGCTCGTGTACGCCACAAAAGTCCCTGAGGCAGGAGCTTCTCGTGTGATGGTGTCGCAGTAGGTGGCGTCGCACACGCACAAGACCGATCGCCCATCTATCCCTACTTCTCGTTCTTTGCAGGGCAGATCTACACACCAACACAAGTTTTATAGGATATAAAGTAAGTAAACAGTTCCAATAATGATTAAACATATTCGTAGTAAGAGCTACTAAATATTTCAGCTAGTTTAGGTACAGTGATTATATATTTCGATTTCTTGCAATTCTTTTAAGTAATTTGGATATTGGTAATGTTGACTATGTTTGTTGTAACTATATTGCTATCTAATTATGAAAAGTTTCATTTAGCGTATTTTTATTATATAATGTTATGTCTAGTTACGTAATTACCATCCGTCAGGTTATTTCGGACATGTCCGAGACTTTTAGACTCTAGTCCGGTCTTAGCCTGGCTATTTATTTTGTCCGGCTTTTTTAATTACTTTATTATTAATTACTTTAGGATTAATTATTATCAAAATTAAATGGGTTTAATCTTTATTAACTTCTCATTGAACAAAAAATCTACCCCTCGCATCGCAATGTGAGCGTCTGCTACATGCCTAACACACCTCTGTAACTCCACTGAGTAACAGAGGTGTGGCACAACTGTAAATTGTTACTAAAAAGTCCGGACTTTTATCGAAACTTTTCGAATTCCTAAATGGTAACCCTACCGTCACGAATACAGGAAATTTCATACAATCTTACATGCCCTATTTTAACCCCTCAGGGGTTGATTTTTGGAACGTAACTCCGGGTCTTCAAATCGCCAAACTTTAGCAAAATCGGTTTAGCGGTATCGTCGTGGATAGTTTTAGTTAAGCCGTTTAGCCGTTATAATATGTAATTGTTTTTTTAACGTTGTAAGCTTTCTAAATAAATATTATGGTTATTAGATAACTTCCGTCGGACGTATGATAATATTTATTTACTATTATTGTAGTAGATGAATACATACCACAACTCCCATAGTATAGAAATAGTACACTCAGTACTAAAATACTTCTCCTTTTCATCCTAGCAGCTAGAACAAAAAACACATCTTAGTACATATTATATAAAAAAAGTATCTTAACGCCCGTATCCCCGAAGAGCTAGGCAGAGGTAAAACCAGTGCACCAACGATTAGCTAAAGACACAATCTGATAGGTGGCTGGCATATCGTCAACCGGGCACTTTTCCAATCCCGGGCAACGATGATTTTATCAGAAAACTGAAAAATCAAAATTTCTTAATTGCGCGACCTGGGAATCTAACCCAAGGCCTCGTGTAGTCAACTCCGGCACCGGACCACTAGACCACACAGGCGATAGGAAGGCATATTATAATTCATAAATAAATATTCGATATATATGTATGCTAATAAATATTATCACACCAGTGCGCTTGCAGGCAGATAGAGTGAAACGTAAATCCCAAAAATGTGATACCGGTTTCCTTAATGACAATCGAATTTGCGTCTTCAAAAACCTATTACAGCCATATGGCATAATCGCAAAGTGAAATTGTTGTCTTAAGACATGTATAAGAAAATTAGTTGTCCCGCGCAACTTCGTCTGTGTCACATAAGAGGGAGTGGGTCATAGGGACCTAATAATACCATTCTAGAGGAACTGTAACTTTCTTTAATTAACCGTTAACGCAGCGCACGCCAGGAACGCTCTCAAAAGGAAAAAAATCCCCGTTTCGACCACATTTTTCGTTGTTACTCCGATCCGGTTGGTGATGCTATATAGTTGTTATGCGTGATGTTATATAGCCTATAACCTTCCTCGATAACAGGCTATCCAACTTAAAAAGAATTATTCAAATGAGTTCAGCAGTTTTCGAGATTAGCGCGTACAACCAAACAAACAAACTACAATTTTATAATATTAGTATAGATGTAGGGGTCTAATACCAACCTTTAATTTAATGAAGATCGAATCTCTTACACCGGTAAATGCTGACGCTCAGCTACCTTAACAGGTAGCTGAGGGTAGCGTGCCAATAAAACCCAAGAAAGACTTACCAGTGTTAATCAATGGTAAATCGATATACCCGACAGCATACGATTAAAATTAGTTTTTCCCTCGTTTTGATGACCTTCTAAAATTTACAGAAATCTGCCTCTTGGTCCAGAGGTCAGCGTAGTTTGCTAAGATCATTCATGACCGGGTGAGGGGAAACCTGAGACATTTTCAAAGAAAAATCGCAGTAGCAGCTCGGAGACTTGTGTTCAGATGGTACCCCTTGCTTTGGATCAGTACATAACGCTGTCAGTCCAGGTTATCATAACAAACAAGGGATAGTTATTACAGTTATGGTATGGTAGGTATATGATGGGATGGTAATAAATTTGCCGACTACCTTTTCCTCCAAACCAGAACACGTATAGTGTTCAAAGTGTCAAAAGTGACAAGCACTGCCGCGATAGCGTCAGTGCTTGTCACTTTTGTACAACAAGTAAAGTGGTGGTACCAAACAAGGGAAAGACGTTGAGTTTCGTGACTACGACGGAAGTAACACCTACAGCCAATCGTTTGCATGTATAGCATATAGCTATAGCAGAAAGGCAAATGGTCTATTCTTTAAAGGGAGCCTAGACCAATTAGCCTAGGCATTAAAAACAGTAGCAGTATATTATACATCCCTTGTTCTGTATCTATCAAAAACTTTTTAAGAAAAGGTTAAAAACACGAATGTATCTTATAATACAACATATAAAAATAAAAGCGGATATTTACCTGCGTCCAAGGTTTGTAGTTGCTCAAATGTAGTAGTAGGACCACTGCGAATTCTTATCAGATAGATAGTTATTTAAAATTATTTAATCTAACACATAATTATGATACAAACATTGATTACAATATACGTATCTTTATGATTATGTGAAACTGATTTACTTATCTTAAATATTTTACAAAGTTTCGATGTTAATGTTTTTCGAGTAGGTATTCAATCTCGTTCATTAATTCATGCTTATACCTACTATATTAGTTGACCCGTGCTGTTCGTGATTAACATGTCGTCGATATAGTTTTTCATACAAAGTTTCATCCCCTCTTTCAACTCCTTAGGTGTTCATTTTTGAAAAAAAAATTGCCTATTTTTGACATCGGATTTTCAACTATCTCCATGCGAAATTTCATCAAAATCGATTCTGCTATTCCAAGTCACCATCTACTTGTGCGCCAAATTTCATTCAAATCTGTTTAGTAGTTTTTTCGTGAAATAGTAACAAACATACATCCATGCTCACAAACTTTCGCATTTATAATATTAGGATAGGATTAAAGTATGGATATTGCTTTACATTTAAAAATTTCACACTAAGTCTAAGCTTACCTTGGTGATCTGGGAATAGCTCATGCCTCGCGTAAAGCCGTAACAAGTCGCGAGCTAGAACGAACAACGAAAATGCGCCTAACGGTCCCCGCATTAGCATAGGCAGTGGGAAATGGAGCACAGAATAGGTACGATAGCATAACCATATTAAGGCAAAACACTGTGAAACTTTAACACCTAATAGTTATGTACAATAATAGTGACACGTGTAGCCTTCTTTCGCCTTTTACGAGTTGCCTGACAGGAAGACAGATGGTCCTTTTTACAAAAGGCGGATCCCTCATAGAGGCTCATAACGAGGGAAATATATAAATGGATATTTACCATAAATTCTCGCTATATTTGATCCAGGTATCTTGTGCTACTGGTTTATTAACGGGGGTTTCAAGTTCAATGATCTCATAAGTACTAGAAGATTATAAGTTTTGTTTATATACAAACGGTGACTTCGAATTCGATCCAAAATGGTAAAATATTTATTTATGCATGGATTTATTTATTTACATTTTATTATATTTAATAAAGGATAACAAACAAGTTCTCATGTTTATCTAGATGGATAGATATCACCATCGTCAATAGTCACCAAAGATGTTAATGGTGCATTGCTATCCGTGTGGTAGGATAAAGGGTAATGCACCATGTATAAGATTACCGGCTACCTTACCCACCAAACTGGCAGACAACAGGAAAAATGGAGAAGACAACAGAACATTCTTAGAGAATAGACCAACTACCGTTCTGCCAGGCTGCGACCGATTGGCTATAAGTATCACTACCATCGTGACTACTACGTGTTAGAGTTCCGCAGCGTCTCGCCCGGGTATTTGGTATCACCACCTTACCTATTCCTGCCGCAATAGCGTCAATGATTGTCATTGTCGTGTTCCGGTTTAGAGGGTAAGGTAGCCGGTAAAAGGCCCAAGTGGCTAAGTGCGGAAACCATAATAGAAAAAAAAATGCATTAATCTACTCGACTAAATTATTGAAGTCAAGACATGTTTAGTTACTAAATTACTAGCTACTCGACTAAAACACTAGCCTAGGCAGAACTAGGCTTAATAGCAGTTAAATCTTGGCCGCTACATAAAATCACTTGTTTGCTATGTCAGTATTCGAATGGGACATTTTCAACTTTGGGTATAGTTAAAATAACAAACGAAAAACTTTATGAAGACAATATAATTAAATTTTCATACAAATCTTTAACGTAATATTATCTTTAAAATACTGTACAGGTGTCTGCTAGCTTTGTAGGTAATCATTTGACAGGCTTAAGAAAAAGTCGAATTATAAAGTATACTTTCAATAAAAAAGGGAAACAAATGATTTCCTCCAACGCTTGCGACAATATCTTTTTATTTTCATATTGATATGGCAGATTGTCGATATGAAAGACTTGTTGAAGCAACAAAAACACTTATACAACTACAAATGAAAGAAATGCACTAAAAATACATATTATTTACACGTTACCATCTATAATATTTATCTAATGAAAGTTTAGAATAATGAGTTAATAGCGTGAGTCGAGTTAATCTCATTTGAGTACATTATATTAAAATCACAACAAGGCAGATCACTTTCAAACATTATGATGGAGTATAAGATAAGAAATTAATATCACGGATCAAAACCTATTGTGCTCTTTTGACTTAGTAAATAAATATAATCACGGCGATTCCCTTGCTTATAAAGCAGAGTGAAACAAACGTCATTTATATGTTCAAATCCCCATTGCCGCTATTTTTTGTAGTTGAGTCATCTATTGCACTTTTATTTTTGAAAAATAAATACAAACAAACATCAGCTGTAGTAATATTTACCGAAAAGCTTATGCTATCAAGAACATACCTATTATTGTCTCTAGGAATTTACAAAAAGTATTAAATATATATGTAAGAGATTTTATTATTCGCTCGTATAACATATGTATTCGTAAAGTCCGTAAACATTTGCAGTGAAAAAAAAATGTATTTTTGAAGTTTCCTACCTTGAAAACCTTCCTATTTTGAAGTTTGATAAATATCCAACAAAGTTATTTTTAAACTGATTTTAAAGTTTTTTTTAGTGGGACGTGTTTGCCACATGCCACAGATTTACATTGGACTAAATACTACTGGTACCCTAATTTCAAATTTTCTCCAAAAATCCTCTAGTATGCCATGATCCATGATTTTAATTTTCAACAACTTCGAATTGTTTACCATCGCTGCTATCTAGCTATTGACCGAGATCGACTCATAAGAAAAAGAACCATGAAAATTATCAAATTGATTCTCTTAAGTACTAAGTGTTGACAAACCTTTCTCAATGATTTTCTTGAACGACCATCGCCATATTAAAATAACGCTTACAACTATTTACAATTTACCTAATATAAATCTATGTAATAAATACAAAAATCTCTTATTATTATCTAAGATAACATTTTTCTACCGAAAGTCATCAAACTAAAACATTTATGCGCAACAGCGCCCACAGACGAAAAAGTTTAAAATTGTTTTTTTATTCATAGTGAAAATATAAAATAAGCAAGTTGAAACAGGCATTAGATCACCGAATACTTCCTTAAAATAAAATACGTTTTCTGTATGTAAAATTTTAAGTTAATACGTAAAGAATTGTGCAGAAATTTAAATTATGTGTTGATTATGACTTGAATTGCTAAATACCAATAAGATGAGGTGAATTAAATAGGTTGTTTTCGACTGAAATAGGCTTAGGTGTGAAATTTTAGAGCCATCAAAATAAATAGCTTTTTAAATAGATATAGTTAAGTTATTTAGTTAGTAAGAATATAAACTCTTTTGCCAATATAATAAATAGTAAATTTCGTTCTGATTACTTCAAAAAACTCCAAATAAAATAAATGTTAAAAACGTATATTTTGTTTAAATTTATTCAGAGGAATCTATTACATTACTCTGCTTTTTATGAACGTAAATAATTTTTAGTTTATCATATTATGATATAACGTAATATCTCTGTAGTTATACCCCCGCTCGTTTGTAGGAGTAGGCAGACTCCGTAGGTGTGGACATTTTGGGCGTATCGGTATATAAGTATTTATACCTAATAAAAAACTAACACCAGATATAAATCAATAAATTGTACCTTCCTTATTTTCAAAGCATAAATCATATATAAGTAAAGAAATGCAATAGTGATAGAAAAGTTACATAATATATCAAATTAGTAAGAGCGTACAAAAAATACAAAAGTGACGTTGATAAAGTTATCGACAAATTTTATTCTATCGTAGACGTGAGAAAGGTAGAATTCGACTTAAAATAATAATTTCGATTGTAAATTCTTAATAATTGCTTCGTCGATGGGACACCAAAGTTAAATGAAGCGCTCGAGCGCTGACAGGACACTTAAAATATTTGACTATAAGAGAGATCAAATCGTTGCCACGTCAACTTAATATGTAAGTGTATCTCTAGCAGGCAACAGCTTTGCAGCAATTTGTACTTAAAGTAAAAAGAAGGTCTTTGATAACACACTTTGTAAGGTACAAACGATTAAATAAGAAAAAAAACGTAATTCCTATTATTACGACATAAACCATGCTCTATATGTTCAAATACTAATTGAAGTACACTTATTTTTTATGGTCATGTTATTCAAAACTATTCACCCTTTTTCAACTCAAATTAGCGATTGAGCATGCGGAGTTAATAAATATAATGTAATTTTTGAGTAGGCATATCAAAATGTATCAGTTATAACGATGTTTGACTTTAATATTTTAGACTTGTTATTTTGATGATTACAATCACAAATATTCCCTATGTTTTCACTAGCAAATTGCAGTAATTGCAATTTGAACGCTTTTCACATTGCCCATACATAGTTTTTTTTTACTAAGAGTCGGGTCAACTATGACATTTTAAACTCACAAAAATATTTAAAACGTGTAATATAAAAAAAAAACATCTAACAACTCTGGTATCTTATCTGGTTCTTAAACACCTTTTTTGTTAACTGATTAACAGAAATACATAAAAAATTAAATGAATTGACATTTGTTAAAATACATATGCCTAAAAATCCCCAAAAATTTTTAGAATCTATAAATGACAAAAAGACTTTTATAAGAAAAAGTAAATAACCTTTCCCAAAAAATGTGCTGATTTTCTTAAAATAAATATTTAAGTATCGTTTAAAATAGTTTTCAGATAGAAAAATTAAACGTAAGGTTTAGAACATACGGACGGGATACAGAGCTCGGTGGCCTGACTTTTCCTAATAACATCTTTAGATATATTATAATAAATAAAGAAAAACAAAAAAAAAACAATATATATTTAAAACGAACAATAAAAATATAAGTAGATTAATAGTAAAGTAAAACGTAAGACAGCAAGTCCAAAAGACATTTAAGTATACATATATATTAAAGAAGTCAGCTGCCAAATGTAAATATAGAATAAAAGTAAGTATGTAAAGCTATTGTAAATATACTTTTAAGTTTATCAATTAGGCCTTAAAAGTAAAATTTTAAAAATAACTATCAATAAGGTTCCCGCTCGCGGCGCGGGTAGAGATCGCAACTTCACGCTTATTTTCTTTATTTGAACATGTCTTATATATCTGTACAATTTTATATTAACGTCGACATATCCACATATATGTGCATTTATTTACATAATTATATTATATAAATATAATTTCGTCGTCTTATTAATAAACCAAAAATAATGTAAATGTATCGCTAGAAAATGATATTTTTAGACTTATTCGATTTGTCATAGTGATGTAATTTTTACTTACGTTAACTTTCACTGTATTTATCTTATTTCTAGTTTATTAATAATTATATTATTGCGAAATAGGTATAACTAGAAAACACCGAAAAGAAATAAATCTTTTAAATAATGAGTATCTGCAATTGTATCAGTAGATTAAGATGACTTAATGTTTGTTTAATACGCTTAATTGACGTATTTCGATACTAGCTTTGAATTTTTAGCTCTGTGTTTTTGTTTTATTTGCAATCTAAGCATTTTCTTCGACGTGATTTCTAGTTAAACCTCTATTTTTTTAATACGACGTATATATTACATAGATTTCTGAACCAAAAAAATAATAAAATCCAAAACAATAAAAACTGTTATAATTATAAATTAATAGTGGTATACATATTGCCATTCAAAAGTATATATATACTGAGCTATGAATTGTTCTAAACAGAATAATCAAAGCAATTATTGTACCACAAATACTTAACTCTGTTAAACTTTCTACTTATACATCTATTACTAATCAAACTACAATTTCAGTGTATTTTACATAATTTAATCTTTTCATTGTAATTTTTATTTATGTTGTAAAAAGCTTAAGGTCATGTGATCAAATATTTATAGCTTTGACGTAGAGCTGGATGGCGTGTTGATTTGGAAATATTTAGTATTTGGTCAACTAACAATTGTAAGAAAATCTTTTTGAATTCTGTATGAAGGAAATATACATTTTTACTATGTATAGTAAAAATGTATATGTAATACAGGTCATTCATTGGGAATTTACTTTGGATATTTAACACAATTGCTTATAGATAGAATATGGGGCGCTCAAACTTGCGTAAAAAGTACACTGCCACAACAGACACATATGTTTCCATTATAGCGGTCTAATTAAAACATTTTTATATATAAGCCCAAGCTAAGTTCTCCAATCTATCTATCTAATACCTTTAAACGAGCAATTTTTAAATAAATACAAATATATAAATATCAACGATCTCGGAAACGGCTCCAACGATTTTCTTGAAATTTTGTATTAAGGGGGTTTCGGGGGCGATAAATCGATCTAGCTATGTTTTATCTTCAGAAAATGTCGTTAACCAACTAAAAAAAACGAGCGAAGCTCGGTCATCCAGGTACTTTCATTATATTGACTACTCTTGTGAATTTTTTCCCATCCCCAAAACCAACCGTTTAGCTGGAAGAGAGTTGACTCTAACAAAAATTAACAATTTACAGCTAAATATTTCACAAACGAATCCCTTTATCGGAAAACTGTTCTAACAAACCTACAATATTTTTTAAAAACCTATCCACGATATCGGTGTACCTGCGAGCTACCCAAGGTAGGTAAAATAATGGTTTTATTTTACCACGTTGTTGCTGTGACTAATATGTATATTCATGCCAAATTATAGCTTTCTAGTACTAAGGATCTCTGAGAAAGACTGCGGACGGACGGTCGGACGGATGGACGGACGGACAAAGTGAGACTACAAGGGTTCCTAGTTTACTTAGGAACCCTAAAAACAATTGTGTACATAAAGTATGCTAATTTCCAATGACTACTGATCATAAATATATTGACACAGAGTGGTGGTGGAAGTACTTGTGATCTAAATGTGTACCAGTATTGAGCAGTGGCTTCTTGTGCGGAGGCGCGCTCCGAGCGCGGGCGCGGCGAGCGCGGGCGCGGCGAGCGGCGCGCCGCCTGGTGCGGCTCCCCGCGCGACGCCAGCGCCGCGCACGCAGCGCCGAGCAGCACACACAACACTAGCCGCATGCTGACAGAACTGCCTGTCTCACTGTGCCCCCACTTTTATATCAGAAGCACATTATCTACCGAATATATCAATAAGATACACTTAAATTGCTATTTAATTGTTCGATATCGGCTATATGAAATTAGATAAATTTAAATGACAACCGTTATCTGATTACCGACTGATTGATTACAAAGTTGATATTTTAATCAAAAGTATAATATGTAAATAAGGTAAAATGTATAACAAAATTATGAATATCTCTGAATATTTAGGTACGTATAGAAGACAAAAAAACTTTGATTAGTTGCACCTCATACCAATCTCTTGTTTTTGACAAAATCAATATGACTGGACAAATTACACGTATTGATCTAACCCCAACGTAAGCGAATTATTTGCTTGTGGTATGGGTGTCAGTTAACGATATTAAAATATAGAAATACACATATACGAGTAAATACTCTAATATATATTTAATAAACACCCATACCCAGAAATACAAACATCTATGCTCATCACACAAATGTTTGTCCCTGTCGGGAATCGAACTCGAACCCCATTGATGCGTAGCCAGGTTCGCTAGCCGGGGG
>DWBA01001435.1:0-10618 GCA_018236825.1 Apodemia zela
TTTCAAATCGGACCAGTAGTTCCTGAGATTATCGCGTTCAAACAAACAAACAAACTCTTCAGCTTTATAATATTAGTGTAGATAATATAAAAAAACGAGGCGAGCTGCTAGTCTTTTAAAAGTTATCTTACATAATAATGTTCTCAACACCGCGAACTATAAATTCATAAATCGTGACACATAAAATAAACGCTGGTTGTAAATGTACTTTTATTATATTTACTGAATATCGTATGGCGTTGAAAAAACGCAGGATCAAGTTACCGCGTGGATACCCGAAGCCGCCGCTCATATAACAAATGGAATGTTTTAATGTGTTTAAAGCTTAACTTTTAACTCCAAGTGCTCAATTTTCAAACATTTTATATTGTTCGATTTATCGTGTGCTGTGGCTTTGTCCGCAAAATGGCTACGATCGAGTGAACTTTGAACCGATCGTCGGATGTTAATTTTTGTCGTTTATTTTGCAAGTTCACCGTTTGTCATTCCAATTTACCGTGATTCACTTTTAACGGACTGGTGGAATATAGTGATCCTTATTGCAACCTTGTGCTAAACTTCACGAAAATCACTTTTTAGATGCATTTAATAAATTTTTCGAAATGAGATCACTATGTTAAATTTCCCTAATATTTCCCTAGTTATATATCCTAATATTTCCCTAGATTTTTTTAATTTATTGGTAAAATAGTCTTACAAAATTTCCATAATCAAAACTCAAAAAACCACACAGGTTTAGCAACCATAAAAATAATCGTATTGCGATTATTTCAAAAATAATGTTCTCAACACCGCATGTTTTGAAATGAGAAACGAGAATAACGATAGTTATATGATTCACAATTGAACCAATAACGACTAGTCACTAGACCGTCGAACCAATAAAGAACTGGTCACAGAAAGCGCCCGAGTCGCGTTCTCTATCCAGTATCCACAGCTTCTTGGGTGCTCGTTTCATGCAAATGAGTGTCGTCCAATTTTCTGGGTGTCGTCAAATTAATGATCAATGAGGATTGTGATCCTTAAGGCGTGGCCTCATATATCAGGCTACGGCGAAGGTTCGTGCTATCACGAAGTATGCGCAAAATACATCCCGACAAGTGACAACTGCTTACGTCATAATGGCGTTATAATATTAGTGGTCACTAGACTGCGGCCCAAAGACGATATTAGTGCAGCCCGTGACAAAGTAAACAAGAAAATTGTAACATTACTTAAATTAGTTTTTTCTTAAAATTTTAATTCATAAACATTTGTTCATTTAATTTTTTAATTTTATGCTACTGTTTTTTCGTTATATAAGTTATTAATTTTTTTTTTTTTTTAATAACTACTGTTTTTTCTTATTGCAATCGCCCAAAGGTTACGATACACTACGTCAATATCAAAATATTACGTACACATGAAGTAACTAAGCATATGTACTCGGGTATATTATAGTTTGCTAGTAATATTATCGTTTATCATAATTGTATTATTGTTTGTTTGTCGTGAGCCGCACAAATATCACCTACAAGCCGCAGTTGGCGACTACTGCTGTGACGCGTCAATACCCTACGCGAAGCTAAACCTTTGCCCTAGCGCGATATGAAAAGGCACACCATTATAGTAACAATTACAAACTTCTGCGGTAACGCGAAAATCGCCAGCGCAGAGGAGGCGCACGAAAAGTGCGCGACACGAGAACGATTTAATTTTGTTGTACGCTCGCTTCATGCGCTCACAGCGGGCACGGGGCTTGATAGGCTTCCTTGCATAGATATTTATACCATTTAATGGTGCATCCCGATATTTTATAAAAATATGTAACATGAAAAAATAATCGCATGAATATAATTGGAATTGAAGAGCGTCTTGACGCTACAGATATTAAAGCAATATTTTTGCTGACCTTCTTTGAGAGGCGAATTTATTACAGAATTAGTAAAATTTAAACATGAGCTAAATCGATTTAGAGGTTGCCGAGATACATGGGTTTTAAGTGCACAACCAAAAACTAATGTTAAAACTGCGACATCACGAGGTAGTGTTATAAATGGAAAAGTTCACGAATGCGTAGATTTCTAAACATCGTGGTGATGCGGACTGTAAGTTTCTTAACAAAACCAAACTGGTTTAAATATTTTGTTACTATTTTCCAATGAACCTATTGCACAAAATATTTTTATATTCATTCATATCTTCATGCCAGGTCCCCAGGTAGACAGAGATATAGATTGTACATGCCTGGCTTCGCTGAAGTCATGTGTTCGTTTGCAATAATCGAGCTAATTTAAAAAAAACAAAACAACAGAAAGCTATATTATCAGCAAGAAAATATACTTGATTTTTTTTAAATTAGGTACTGTATCTCGCGGGTGAACCCGTGGAAGTCAACTAGTTAATTACAACGTAGAGCCACATCTCAGACTTTTCCAAAGGAATTTTCCGAACCATCAAAAACTTGATATTCTGATTCGTACTCGGCTAGTTTTAGACGTAAATATCCAATGTCAGACACATAAATAACACACTGATGTGTCTGATATTGGATACCTACTCCTTGTTGTTTGACCAATTTTCTAATGGTCGTTGGTCATAACACCAGGCTAAGAGTTGACGTTCCTAAAATGACGACATCTGTTTTGCACAAACTTTGAATATGATTCATGTTACGTTACATATTTCTTATGGTGTGGCTTCACACATCGCGCTAAGGCGAAGGTTTGCGTTGTCACGATGTATTCGGGCTTGCGCGAACTGCTTCGCGAAGGGCCTTGACGGGTCACAGCATTGGTCACCAACTGCGGCCCGTGGGTGATATTTGTGCGGCTAATAATATAATTATGATAAACATAGTGTATCGTAACATTTAAGCGAATGCAATAAGAAACAGTAGCATAAAATTAAAGAATTTAAGGAACAAATGTTTATAAATTAAAAGTTAAGAAAAAATTAATTTAAGTAATGTTACAATTTTCTTGTTTGCTTTGTCACGGGCTGCACAAATATCGTCTTCGGGCCGCAGTCTAATGACCACTAATGTTATGACTTATGACGCACGATCGCGATGTACTTCGCGCATAATTCGTGATAGCACGAACCTTCGCCGTAGCGCGATATATGAGGCCAGGTCATTTGGTGTAAAAATATTAGGGATCCTCTGCACTACGCCGAAACTGTGGGAACGTAAAAGCACGTTACGTATTAATATATAGAGATGGAAACTTTCCCGTAGTTACGAGAACCATGACGCACTAACTTGATTCGCTCTTAGCCAGTTTTTTACGTGAATATCCAATATCAGACACATAAATAACACATTTATGTGTCTGATACTGGATACTCCTCATTACTCAGCCAGTTTCGTAGTGGACATTGGTCTATGCTCCGGAGCTGTAACCAGACACGCCGGTAACACGACACCAGGCTAAAAGCCGACATTCCTAAAACAACGTCATCAGGTTACACGGGCTTTGAATATGAATCTGGTTACAATATATATTACTGAAGTAGTTATGTCTTCTGCGCATTCGTTACCCTTTTTGTCAGAGATATTAATTTTTTGAGCTACTGTTTTTTTATGTCGTGAAATAAAAAAATGGTCTAGTGGCACTTGCGTAGGGTACCTACCGTGCGTCAATATAATATATTTACTGAGGTTACTTGTATGAGGTGACCTTTGTGATCTAACATACACACACACTGCACACACATTTTGTGAGAATTTTAGGATGTCTACCTATTACCGTTCAAGAGTTAAAGCCCGATTACACCTACTGAGTAGAGTTATAGCGAGACAGTGTCCTTGACCGAGGACTCAACATTTGTTCAGGCTAAACAAATACCGAGTGCTCGGCCGAGGGCACTGTATCGCCACTTTACTCGGTAGGTGCAATCGGGCTAATAGATTCCTGTGACAGACAGACAGCGGAGCCATATCAATAGGGAGACATATTCTGTTTGTCACCCTTTGTGTAAGGAACTACATCTATATTAATATTATTAATGCGAAAGTTTGGATGTTTGGATGTATGGATGGATGGATGGATGGATGGATGTTTGTTACTCAATCACGCCAAATCCACTGAACGGATTTGGATGAAATTTGGCACGCAGTTAGATGATGACCTGGAATAGCACATAGGCTACTTTTTATCCCGAAAAAATTAAAAAATGAGTCGTTCCCGCGGGATTCACCAAAATCTTTTATAATGCAGCGGGCTGCACGCAGCAGCTAGTATTTCATATATTTAACTTATTATATACTATTATCGAAGACAATGCTTAACTTATACCTTAAAAATTTTTTCGTTAACTTTTTATATACCTAAACTTATCTATATTCGGATTCAATGCAAATCACACGTTTTCCAGGATATTGCGTTATAGAAACAAATTAGCATATATATTAATGCGCGATTTGCATTAGGAATATTACATAAATATGATTCATTTTTTCCACCGCCATGTTGTGAATTATAAGCGGCTATATTGTTCGTCTTGGATGAAAATAATACTGCTATAAACTCCCTGGGCGTTATAATATAGGACAGAATTGGGATAAATATATATATATTAAGTGATCACAAGGTTAAAAGAGGCTGAAATTCCACTTCATATTTTGGACCCATTTGGTTCACGTATAACTAGCTGATTCGCGCAGCTCTGCCTGCGAGTAGTGTAATTCTACTGAGTCATCAATAAATAAATAAATATTACTGGACAAATAACACGAATTAAACTAAAACTTCAAAGTAAGCAAATTATTTGCGTGTAATATGGATGTCAATATTATCTTTCATACAAATTGTATCTCCTATTTCAGCCTCTTAGGAGTTAATTTTTGAAAAAATGTAGATTCAATGCCAAATTTCATCGAAATCGTTTTAGTGGTTTAGCCGCGAAAGTGTTACGGACAGACAGATAGATAAACAATCAGATAGACTTTTGTATTTATAATATTTGTACTTATGAATTTTATTATTATGTCCTTTAACAGTCACAATTTGGGTCGAGGCCTAGGAGACTGAGCTTTTTTACTAATATACATACTTATTACTTATATTATATAATTATAATCATTACAAAGAATGACAGCATACTATTCAGGATTCTCCTAACTTAAGACAATGTTAGTGCATTTGGCCGTTAAAGTTTACATTGTGGAGGACTGCAGAAACTTAATATTTTTAAATAAAATGATTAGAAATACATTAAATCTGAGTAAAATACATTCTTCTGATACTTTCTGATTCTTCTGAGTCCTGTCTGATTGGGGACTGTCAATTGAATTGTATACACAGATTTGACACGTAGGTAAATAAAAATAAAAAAATGTCAAAGTAACTAAATTATAGATATACTATATATAAAACTTGAAACACCATTTGCAATAATAATAATTAGTTTACTGTCCTTTAAGTGCAGCGACGTCGCGTCGTCCGCGATACGAATTCATTGATGAATCGCCGTAGTATTAGATTGTGGGTGAATAAATTAAAAGGGTACGGCAACAATACAAAGTCCATGAGCGCAATGCCCAGTTCCCATATCAGTAAGACGACTCGTTTTGGCTACGAGTAGTAACGTTTTCTACGATGTGTAAGCTAAAGCTTTTACTATAAATGTCAAATTACCAAATGGTTATAGAAACTTTTATACACCTTATTATTATTAAGTTAGTTTCTAATGGAGCTATGAATGAAGGATCGTTTACTATAGGAACGCGGCATTATTCTTCGTATACGGCTTGCATAAAAATTATGAAATCGATAAAATTATCCTGTGTCTCAAATTTCATGCTTTAATTTTGTTACATAACGGTCTTAAATCACAATTCCCAAGATGTATTAACTAAGTGAATAAATACTGTTTCCACCGAAATGAGGTTAAAGTCCTTAGACTAGGCACCAGATTTAACATTGATTTGCAAGATAAATAATGATACGGTGTTAACTAGCTACATGTTACCCCTTTAAATTCTGTTACGTGACATACGTGCATTGCAAATATTGGGCTGCATGTCAGACAGTGTTGATGCTACTGCTTCGGCTGTAACTACAAATATTGTCCTGACATAAGTTATATTACGCTTGGATTAAGGCAATCTTATAATATAATATAAGATTTTATTTCAGTCAAAGTTTACAAATAAAAGACCTGATTATTGAAACCAAATAAAAAGTGGTACCACCTTTACTGCTTTTAACGCCATATTGTTATGGTATGGCTACATCATCGCAAAGTTTCGCTTAGTCGTTCGTTCGACGTTTGGGTTTCTGGTACCGCGAATAGGTTTATATAGTTGAAGTGAGATGTATGTTGTCGATGGAGTATAGTTCGCTACAGTACAACCACAAATAGATGTTATCGTTACAATGCACCACAGACCTTTGGTGATAATGTGGCCCCCATGTTAGTGGTTGTCACTGTCGTGTATCAGTTGCAAGACTAAAGTAGCCAGTAAGCTTATGGTATTATTTCCTGTACAACTATACAATTGAAACTCACGCCTTCTTTTTTCTCGCCCAACATCACCTTTAACCAAAGACCCATCTCTTAATTACTATTCTATAATACAAAACTCTCAGTTGTAAGTTAGGCATATGTATACTGTATTCTACGTTTATTTGTGCCTCTCGCTTCTCAGATCTGCTGGTAGACATTTTTTTCGGAGATAAGCGTGCCCTTTGGACATGTTTTAGATTAATTTACCTGTTTAACTACCTAATTTTAAAATTTCTTATGCACGATTGGTCTGAAACTCACATATTTTGAATAAACTATTAACATGATGTCAAATTTCATAACAGATGGCTAATATTAAATAGATAAGTTAAACCTAGCCTAGATAAAAGTTATTTTTAATATCACGCAAAAAAAAAAACTAACCCAGATGATTTCTGAAAAATCCAATTTGGCTTACTTAAGCTTTAACTTGGCGTTTTTATGCTAAACTCTATGACAAGAGGATTTTTTTGTTGTAAAAAGGTAGGCGGAGATACAACCAGTGCACTTACGATTAGCCGAAGCTACTGGGTCCCACACGGTGATAGGTAGCAAGCCTATCGCCAACCGGGCACTTATCCAATCCCAAACAAGGTTGCTTTTACCTTAAAAAAATACACATTACTCGACCCGGGAATCGAACCCGGGACCTCATGTGGTTAACACCGACACCAGACCACTAGACCAAAGAGGCGACTCGAGACGGATATAATTAGGAAGATATGAGTATCTAATAATGTGACATAATCCGGTGATAATTAATTATGATCAAATCTGAAGGTGGGGATTTTATTCAATACCAATGTAGTCCACAGCTTGCTTTAGTAGTTACGTTGTTTTATTAAAAAATCTTTTCTCATAATTTTAAAACGAAAGAAAATTGAGACTACTTGTATTTTTCAGTAGCATAACCATGAAAAATAAGTTGTATTTCTCAAACAGAAGTAATTAAAATACTGCCAAAAACTATTTTCTCATTATAACCAAATCGTCATTTAATATTTTTTATTTTTATTGCCATATTTGTCAACAGATTGGACTGTGTACCTCAGATGGATACATGGATTTGATAATGTGGTTTAATCGACATTCTTCAAATTTTGGTTACGTAGCGTAGGTTGTCTGGCAGAGATTGCTCTTTAGCGATAAGACCGCCTTTGTGTACCCCTACAAATAATTATTAGTTATACTTTTATATGTAAATTTTGGTGCGCAATAAAGAGTCATTCATTCATTCATACGTAAAAGGGGAACTAAACTGAGATTGAATAAATAAACTTGACCGCCCAAACAGGCAGAGACAAACATTTGTGTGATGTTTGTATTTCTGGATTTGGGTGTTTATTAAATATATAAAAGTATTTATGTATGTAATTCTATGTATTAGTATCGTTGACTAACACCCATGTCACAAGCAAATAAGTTGTTGACTTTGGGGTTAGATCAATTTGTGTAATTTGTCCAGACATATTATTATTATTATAAGTCAATAAATGTCATTGGACAAATTACACGAATTAATCTAACCCCAAGGCAAGCAAATTATTTGCTTGTAACATGGGTGTAGTCAACGATACTAATACATAGCAATGCATATATAAATACTCAAACATATTTAATAAACGCCAAAACCCAGAAATAACAAACATCTATGTTCATCAAAAAAATGTACTCTTTGATCTAGGCGTATCATATTTCGCTCATATTACGAGATTTCTGGTTTGATTTCCGGGTAGGATATATTGTTATTGGGTGTATGGTGATTGTGTGTTAATTAATGCTTTCGAGTCTCGAAAGTGCAAGTAAAGCTGTTATTGACGGCTGTCAAGAATAAGAAACCATACAAACGATAATAGTAAATTACACACAAAAACTTGAACGGCGGAGAGTTTGAGACTTTGAGAGTATTCATATTCGGTTTAGTTTACCTTCCTATGTAAGTGATCCAGAAACTCTTTTAAAAGCAATCTAAGAAATCATTATTTGTCTATTTCACAATGATATTTTTGTTTTTTTCGTTTTGTCTCTTTTCTTAACATTACCTATATTACTACTGAAGTACTTTAGGTTTACGATATTATATCTTGTTAAATATTTTTAGTATATCTTACACTTAGACTTAATATTTATCGTCAAGTATTTCACTTTACCGGGTTGGCTGTAAGAAATCTCTACCTTCTTTTTAATTTTCGTATGCTGTAATGTGTTATACTGTTCTGTTGTGTACAATAAAGGATTAAATGAAATATATTTAGTTATTTTTATTTTTTATTCATCTCTTCACTGTCGGAAAACAACAACATTAACAACAAATATCAATAACATTAAGCTGATTTAGAAAATACTTGTATAGAAAATATTGTATAGTTATTGTCGCCTCTGTGGTCCAGTGGTCCAGTGTCGGAGTTGACCTCACGAGGTCCCGGGTTCGATTCTCGGGTCGGGTAATTAAAAAAAGTGTTTTCTTTTCAGTTTTCTAATAAAATCCACGTTGCCTGGGATTGGAAAAGTGCCCGGTTGGCGATAGGCTAGCCACCTATCACATGGTGGGACCGAGTATCTTCGGCTAATCGTGGGTGCACTGCCTACCTCTTCGGGGATACGGGCGTGAAGATACTTGAAGTTATCTTTTTAAAGATTTGTAATATGCAGAATTATTAAATATATAAACAGCATGACTATTGATCGTCAAGAGTGAATTTAAAATATTACTGAGTACATACTATGTCAAAATATATTTTTCGTAAGAAGCGATTACTATTTAAAAGTTTGTTATGTAATAGGTTTAATGCTTTAGGAGAAAATCACAGGATTTTCGTTTTTAGAAGATTATAAATAAATCTACAGAAACAACTAATTTTCTTAGAAAATGTTTTAACATTTTCTCAGATAATGAAGGCTAGATATTTTCGGATTAGCTATCCGAAGGTGTATATTTTTGGAATTTAATAATAATCTTCAAGTTATTTTCGCCTTTTTTTAATTTACTGCGTTATAAAGTTACTTTATTCCAGATTACAGATAGAAACTAAATCTATTTTATTCCAGATTTTTAATGTTGTGATTTATGTAATCTTTGCTTATGATTTATAATCTTGGGGTACGCGATACATTTTTATCAAATTTTGTAACTAAAGATCATCTCTTCTAGTATTTTTTTTTAATTGGTCTCTTTGTACCCCAATATAAGTTTGTATTATAACAAGAAATAAATGACTCGAAATATGACATGAAAGTGTGGGCCAATTATCAGTTTCTAAACATTCAATACTCAGTATTAATGTATAAAAAAAATGTACATTTTGAGCTGTGATCTAATGTCATTATCTTTCAAAATATCAGCTGTCGAAATAAAGATAAGAACGAGCAGAGTTGCAATGTTTTTTAATAACATTTTTAATAAACCATTAACATGAGTTCAAATTTTCTAACAAATGACTAGTACTGAATAGACAAGTTGAAAAATATGTTATCTTTTCTTCAAAAGAGGCCCGCTTCTAATAATAGGTTTGTGTAGAGTTTTTCATGTTGGTACGGGTGCTAACATGGGCAAAATCAACAAGGACAAGATTATTTATGTTGTGCTTATGCCTTGTTCCTATAATAATAAAAAGATTCGTTTTAGTTTGGAGTAGTAACATTTTATTCGAGGCATAAGCTAAAACTGTTTCTAAAAATGTCAAATCATCAAATGTTCAAACAACTTGTGGGACGCCTGGTTATTATTAAATTGGTTGCTAATGGTTGCTGCTACGAATGACGTATGTTGATTGTAGAAACCCTGGGCTGTTGATTAAAACATCGTCATGTAGATTCTAGAGTCATCGTATAAAAGGTCGTCTATAAAGATTAGTTTTTTTGCGTAATATAATTTTTATTCGAATTTACATCAGTATTGTTTTATATTACTTACCCCGTGTTGGTTCGGGCTCCTTTGAAGAATAGACCAACTGCCGTTCTGCCACTATCATCGTGGCTACTAGGTGGTAGAGTTCAGCATTGTCTCGCCCGGGCTTGGTACCACCGACTTACCTATTCCTGCCGCAATAGCATCAGTGCTTGTCACTGTCATGTTCCGGTTTGGAGGGTGAGGTAGCCGGTAAACTTATGCATGTGGCATTAAGACCTC
>DWBA01001436.1:0-10617 GCA_018236825.1 Apodemia zela
GTCAGAAATGCCTTTTCAACTTAGTAATATTTAAGTCATATTGCAGACGCGTCCTATTTGTAAGTAAGATTTATCGGATTGTGTTATGTTTAAACAAAATATAAAAATACTGATAGGCTCGGCGATAGGTGCGTCTTTATGTACTGATACCGAATTTGTGTCCAACTCAATTTTGCAAAAAATATCAGATACGTCTTATTTCCTTATGACGGCAGTATTATTACGCCATGTTAATCTTCTTTCACGCAAAGCGGATCAGTTTGTTACTTATATTTCAGATCGATTTAGTAATTTCTGTAAAAAATATAAAACATTAATCTCTTGCAGGAAAAACAAGACACGCATTTGAGAAATCTAGATGGTGTGGTCAAATATAAAGGCTTTCAAAGAATATATAATTTAATACACCCAGATATTACATATAACTATGATAACCACGTAAAACCACCACCCTTTGTCATAGATAATGTACAAAACAATGATATTATTGCTAATAAAGATTATATTAATAATAAAGATGAATCAGATCATATACATTTTCAATGTGATTGTAAGAAAAAGGAAGTGGTGCCAGTCAATTCTCTGGGAAAGGTTGGAAATGATAAGAAAACAATATACTTGATTGGGTACGACGAAGATATATTTAGAATAATAGACGAAATAATGTATCTATGTAAAGCAAATTTCAAATATGATTTAATTATTCATTTTTATATATTTTTTGACGAACAATATTTATATATTGATAGTATTGTATGTAATATTGACATACTAAGGCTTGTCCTAGCTAAACACGATCATTATTTTTGTGTTAAATCAAAATATATAAACGAATTTATATTTGGTGATAAAAATAATGTTATAATGATTCCCAAGGCATGTAATACAACTTATATCGACGACAATTTAAATAATTGTATTATAGAAACTGATCTTAGTATACCAAATTATAATTACAATTACGAAAATATACCAGATTACTTTCAAGTACAATATACAATAAAAAAACCAGATAAAATATTTGAATCTTATAAAAATACCGATTATAATGAAATAAACAAAAAATATATCTCTGGATTTCTTTATAATGAGAGCCCAAAACCAGCAGATATTGATTTAGAAAGAAATAAACAAAGAAAACAAAATATAGATCTAATTGACGAAACAAAACAAATACTACGAAACTTAATATGCCCTTGCATCCAATATTCCATTGCCGAAGACAATCCATCCAAAATTACAATTCATAGAATAATAGAACCAAATTCCATGCTATATGATAACATTAAACATAACAATAAATTTTATAAAGAATCTTTAAATATTCCTCTGCAAATACCATACAAATTTAGTGATGATATATCATACTTTAAGAATCAAGGAGTATATAATCAACTTTATAAAGGAGCTCCTATGTTAAATAATGAGCCAACTTTTGACACATTGATGGATTATGCTCCTCAACTTAATAAATGGTATGAATATTCAGAGTCACCTATGACAACAAACTATGACATTCGAAAACCATTCCAGGTACATTCAGGTTATGATTTTAATTTACTTTACCGGCCTAAAGCTGTATTGGGTGCAACTCCACTTGATTTTTTATCAGAGCTACAAACATTTAATCAAGAAAAAATTGTGAATCTTCACCCAATTTCTGCCCGAAAAATGGCCATAGCACAAGAACTAAAATTTTTTGAAGAAACTAAACCTCCAGTAAACCAAGTTCAACAAGATATGTTTCAAACAATGTATACTCACCAACCAGTTGAATTACCAAACCTCTATCAAACTGAAGCAAAAAAACATGAAAATTTAAGCCTGATCAAATTTAGACCATTTTTGGTAGAAAAACAATCTATCGACCCTTCAGCAACATCAAGTAATGCAATTGATAGACATAATCAACAGACATATCTTACATATGACAGTCAAGTATATGGGCAGCCATTACTGAATTATGGTGAAAACTATCTATTTGAGCGTTTAAAACAAACGATTGAAGACGAACCATATATAGTTAATGAGCCACAGTATTTATTACCAGCAACGAAAAACATTGCACCTTCAAATGGAAATCAATTTCCAGTAGACATGATACATAAGAAACCAAACTTTGATAAATTCTTATTACAACAAAATATTTATCCATTTCTAACTAATTACCAGAATGATATGCTATACTTGCCCAATTCAGAATCAACTACAGATCCAAAATTTATAGGTAAAGAATTTGTTAAGGAGCTACAAAATCTACCAAATTATTTACAATCTACAACAGACAGTACAAGTCTTGATATGCCAAAGCAAAATATCGATCCAAATAGACCTATATTTATGAACCAACAAGTACTCGATAACACATTAAACATACCATCTAGATATACAGATATGTTAAAGGAACCAAATTATATTCAACCAAAAGAAGCAAAATTTTATCTAGAAATTATACCCCAACTCTATAACAATCAAAATCTACCAAATGATATATCAAGAAATCTACCAACATACAGACTAGTTCATGATTCAATTGCAGATAAAGTTCCCAAAGGGTTAGAATTCAGTTCTCAACCCACACTTCAACAACAAAAAGAAGAAACTGCATTTCTAATAAAAAACGCGGATAACAATTTTTTCGCTACACCACGAAATCTACAAATTTATGACCAACTGCCAAAAAATAACCAAAATTTCAAAAAAGCAGTGACGCAAAGTGGTTTGCCTATATCCACCTCACCATACGAAGAACGGAATAGCATGCGCCTTGAGTTAGATAAGCCAAAACCAAAAATGCCAATTTATATGACTTCTGATGTAGATAATCGTCAATACCAAAAACCATTGGATCTTGATCTACAGCCTAGATTTCAACAATTATTATCAGATAGTGGACACCGTACACAAAAATTCGGGAAATTTACTGTGACACCTGAATTTGATTCTTTGCTTACAACTCAGCCATCTAATCATCTAGTGAGTAATGAAAGTAATATACCATTTGATATGTTTCAAATGTTACCAACTCTACAAAAACCAATACATAACGAGAATTATTTTAAAATTCCAGCACAAACAATAAGTACTAGACCAATAATAATCGACCAGCTCTTATATTATCAAACCCCTGATGCCAAAATGACAAAGCCATCTAAATATTCTGATGTACTAACAAAACAACCTGCTCCAGAAAATATCGATTTTGTAAAAACTCACGATGCAATGAATTTAATTCTAAGCGATCCGTTAGACATATCACCAAATCTATACCAAGCCCCACTACAAAAATATCCTCCAGAGATTAAATATTATCCCTTAAGCACTACACCGCCAACTGGTAGTGAACTGATAGAGAAGTCAACTGATATGTTAAAATTACTACCTTCTCGCGAACAACCGAACGTGTTTAAAATAAACAAACCAATAATAGAACCATTACTATACGATATAAAGTCTGATCCTGTTGCTTCAGTTGGACCAATGTCACAATTACCAACACATATCTTACCATTAATAGATAACTCTAAGCCACAGCCTGAAGATTTACACATAAGAAAGCAAATGTTGCCACTAACTGATTATTCTCATAAATTTACAGTTAACTTTCCAGTCGATTCTTCTCCTATGCTGTCAAGTTATGAACAAGTACTATCACCCAAGTCAAAGACAAGAGAGCACCTAATAAAACCATCTATTCATTCAATAAAATCAAATGATGAATTAGAAAATTATCTATTTTATACCGAACCTATGAGAGAAAGCCAACTAAAAGATAACGAACCAAGCACAATAGTTTCACCAAATCAAGACCAAACACAATTTAAATACGTAAATCTATCACAAGATCCACGAAGTAAAGAAGAAATAAAAATGATAGAACATCCAACATTTATAAATAACTATCAAGATGTTTTATCCCCAGATATTCCAAAATATTTTATAACCAAACCAAATCTACTCCAGGAAACAGATCCCATTTCGTATTTATCGGAAAACCCAATAAATTTAGTAACAAAACCAGATTATAACCGATTCCCTCAAGAAGTTCCAAAGCAAGAAAATATTAGTTCCACTTTCGAAATACAACCAAACGATGGTCATGTCACAGATAGTATCAATAAGCCTACTTATGTGTCACAGAATTTGTCACCTCATTTTTTACAACCTACATGGGAAAACGAAGCTTTTAAGCCAATATCTAGTATTGGATTATACAAGCCAACATTCAACCCATTTTTTGAGAATACAATTAACAAATGGAATTTTGACCAAATTGACCCAATATCTCAATTGTCTATATATTTTACACCTACTGATGGAATAATTAAAGAAATCAATCCTACAAAAAAATATTCTAAAGCTCAGCCTACATGGACGCAAATGACTTATTCACCCGTTCCAAGCCAACCGTTTATTGATGACGCGATTACTATGCCATTTGACTTTGTCGATGCAACATCAAATTTGCCAACTTTCAGTAAATCTGCTACAAGGATGCCTACACTAAATGAAAGAATCCAAAACTTTGAAGTTTTACCAGAGTTACTGTATAATTACCAAATACAGCCAGAATTCTTTGGGAGTTTTAAAAAAATTTATTCATATCAAATACCAAAAACATTTGAAAACTATACACCAACAACTGTGTTACTGAAAGCAACTGACCCGTCAAAATTTCAGCCCTTAATTGAAAATGAAGGTAGCAATACGCCTGTATTAGTCGATAGCTCCGAGGCGCCTAATACTGAGATGCAATCTTCATATGACACTATATTAGGACATCCATATAAGTTACCAAAAATTCCCAATTCAATCCAACCTACAAAAGTAACCTTCAGTCCTAAAGCTATATCCCCATCGACAGGTCTTATGATGGATGAAACTAGCAAACCCATTAACACATACCAATCGCTACCAAATTATTCTAAAGGTGACGCCGAGAAGTCTGAAAATATTCAACCACTATATGATAGTATAATATCCAAACCATTCAAAGATCTATCACTACAACTGTTAAGCTTAGATCAGCCTAAAAATATTAACTCTAGGCCCGAAATCACACTACAACCAAATATACACGAAAAATACCACATTCACCCAATTAAACCATTAACTGATTTGTATCCCCAACGTCAAACATTAGATTTCAAAGAAATTCCTAACCGAATCAAATTTAGTTTTTCACCCGAAACACAATTAAGTTTGACTCCAAAGAATTTATTTGCACTTCAATCAAACATAAGTCCCAACGTACCATATAAGTTACAACATACAATAGATAACGAAGTATATGATATTCCATTAGGAAGTAATATTGCATCTAGCCTTACACCATCAGGACAAACATCATTTGATGCAATGACAGCTAATCCATTCGAATTCTTGGATGCTTCAATAAAGCCTACTTCCGAAAATATTCGCTTTAGTCCTGAAATTATTCCTCATTTCACCATAGATCAACCTGCCAAAGTATTACCAAACTTAAATTTTCAATATCAGCCACTAGAATTAAATCAAACCCCTAAGTTACTTCAATTTAATTCTTTATCCGAAGCACAACTGAAGAAGATTTCTCCTGCACTAAAACAAAGCATGAAACCAATAACAGATATAAATCTTTCATTTCACCTTCAGCCTATTGTAGATAATTCACATTATGAAATGCTAAACACAAATAATATTGACTTTAGGCCTTTAGCACCGAATCAACTGGCATATGATTCTTTGACAGATAGGACATTAGGATTTCTCGATCCTTCATCAAAATATACTAATGAATACATGGGCCTCAGTCCACCGATCATATCTCAACAATTATTTGATACCACAACCTATAAAGTACCTGATGAAATATTACAAGGTCTATATTATCCATCTCAACCACATTTCCATCGAAAAACACCTGAAGAAGTTAAATTTAGTTTTCTACCCAAAATGCAACCAAATACTTATCCTAAGAAATTAAATCATCTGCCTGCAGTGCAGTTTAATTTAAGTCCAACAACAAACTTGTATTATCCATTTATACAACCTCCAATAGTAAATCCATTAAGTGATATGCCTTTGAAAAGTAACATTCCTCCTCAGGTTACAGCACAACGTCAGCCGACGATTAACACTATAACTACGCCATTTGAAAATTTCGACCATATATTAAAGCCCGCAAAAATTGGCGTTTTTCCTGAAATGACATCTCAACGAACTACAGACAAAGTATTGTATGAACTACCTACCAACCAAATTCCTAAACAATTTCAATTGAAGTCAAAACCTGAAACACTACCTATTACTAATCGTAACGTGTTTCACCATCTCCCTGCGTTACAGCCAAACACAAGTCCAACAACTAATTTCAACGTACCATCTTACATGCAAGCTATGAAAGATACATTTTTATATGATATATATAAAAATACCTATACTCTTACAGCACCAATTAAACCACCACTAGATAACTTGATACACAGGCCAGTTGAATACTTTGATTCTTCTACACAACCCATTCCTAAAAATATACATGTAAGTCCCCAAATGATACTTCAATTTCCTGATCAAAAAGTTCCTAAACAACCTAAATTTACTTTTCCATCTGAAGAGCAACTGACTGTTAACCCATCAGAGCTTAACTATGTTCCTATATCACAATTACATATGAGTCCGAACACAGATATTAATTTACCATCATTTTCGCAACCTACACAAGATAAATCGGCAAACGAGTTGCCAATCAAAGATCAGACAGATAATATTGCTTATAGGCTTACACCCTCGGGTCGACTAGAAAATGATGACATCTTACCTTCTCCTGTAAACATAAACTCTAATCTCCCGATCACACTTCAATCCACTTTTGACCCCACAAAATACCAGCAATTTAACGAAATATCATCCAATATGTTTTATCCATCTCAGTCTCCAAACTTCAAACAAATTCCTGAACAAATTAGTTATAGTTATTTATTTGAAATACAACCTTATACAAGGGACATTCCCTACAGACTTACTACACCAAGTAAACTACAATTTGACTATATGGCAGATAGTCCCGTGGAATTGTTCGATTCTTCAACAAAAGCTATTCCTAAAGATATAAGTTTAAATCCTCAAATTATGTATCAGTCGACTGTAAACCTAACGCATAACCTACCTACCGAAATAGTACCCAATCAGTTATATCCTAGTCAACCCCAAAACATGCACCTAATTCCTAAAGAACTTAAATTAAATTCTTTACCTGAAAAACTGCCCAATATTAATCGTAACCTGTTTCACAATTTCCCTGCATTAAAGCCAAACATAAGTCCAACAACTGATTACAATTTACCATCTTACGTACAACCTACGAAAGATAAACTTTTACAACTGATTGACCCATCATTAGATAATATGCCAGCCTGGCCAATTGAATATATCGATTCTTCTACAAAGCCCATTCCTGAAAATATAGGCTTAAGCCCTCGAACGATCAGTCAACTTCCTGAAGAACAATTTCCTAAAAAACTTAAATTGCCTTCTAAAGAACAACTTACAGTTAATCCTTCAGAATTAAACCGTGCACCTGCATCACTACTAAATATGAGTCCAACAAGAGATCCTAATCTACTTTACATGCATCCTCCACTAGTTAATCCAGTAAATGAATTGCCTAACACATATAATACTGCTCATAAGTATACACCATTTGAATTTTTGGATGATTTATCGAAACCCACTCCTCTAAATATTGACACTAACATTCCAATCACACTTCAATCTAATTTTGAACCAACAATGTATCCCCAGCTTACCGAAATATCACCAAATCTGTTATATCCATTTGAGTCAAACTTCAAACAAATTCCTGAACAAATTAATTATAATCCTTTATCTGAAACACAACCTCCTATAAATGGTCAACCATACAGCTTAATGTATGATACACCATTGACAAACAATATACCCCACAGGCTCAGTACATTAAATAAACCGTCATTAGATATCATAACAAATAGTCCAGTTAAATTTTTCGATTCCCCATCAATAACTATTCCTTATGAAATAAGTTTTAAACCTCAAACCATATATCAATCAACTTTTGACCCAACGTTATATAACCTACCCACAGAAATATCATCAAATCTGTATTATCCATCTCAGCCACAAAACATGCATCAAATTCCTAAACCACTCAAATTAAACTACATACCTGAAAAACTACCCATTATATATCGTGAAGGGTTTCAGCATCTACCTGCGTTACAGTCAAACATAATAAAAAATTTTAAAAGACCATCATACATACAACCTTTAAAAGATAAACACACAACTAATACACCCTATATTCCTAAAGCACCATCGGATAGCGTGATAACTAGGCCACTCGAATACTTTGATGCTTCTACAAAGCCCATTCCTGGGAATATAGGCTTAGGTCTTCAAATTATATCTCAACTTACTGATCAACAAATTCCTAAACAATTCAAATTTAGTTTTCCGTCTGAAAACCAACTAACTGTTAACCCACCAGAGTTTAATTATGTCCCTGTACCACACCTAAATATGAGTCCAGTTACAGATATTAATTTATCATCATATTTGCAACCTGCACCTGATAAAGTAGCACATAAGTTGCCCAACACAGATAATATTGATTATTGGCGTTCACCTTTAGGTCAACCAGAATTTGATGAAATTATAGATAAGAATTTTAATCCTTTATCAGCATCTAGTCCTAAAAATATTAATTTTAATCCTCATATTATATCACAACTCACAATTGACCGATCTCAACCACTAAATTTCCAAAAAAATCCTAATTATCATAAAATTAGTTCCCTACCCGAAATTCAACCAATTAACTATCCTAAAATGCATGATACGCTAGTTACAAGTAATAGACCCTATATTCCTATAGCACCAATTCAACCATCATCAGATAGTGTGATAACTAGGCCACTCGAATATTTTGATTCTTCTATAAAACCCATTTTTGAAAACGTGGGCTTAAGTCCCCAAACGATATCTCAACTTACTGACATTCCTATTCCTACACAGCAAATTCCTATACAATTTAAATTTAGTTTTCCCTCTGAAAAACAACTGACTGTAAATCCATCACAGTTTAACCATGTTCTGGCACAACCACTGAATATGAGTCCAATAACGGATACTAAACCATCTTACTTACAACCTCCAATAGATAATTCAGTATATGAGTTGCCAGATACATATAATGTTGCACATAGGCCTACATTACCGACTCGACAAAAGCATGGTAAAATTTTAAATAAACCATTCGAATTTTCAGATGCTTCTTCAGAGCCCTCTCCTGTAAATAGAGACTCAAAGCTCCTAACGACACTTCAATCTAGTTTTGAACCAAAACTGTATCCCCAACTTAATGAAATATCCCCAAATCTGTTACAACCATCCGATTCATTAAACTTTAAACATATTCCAGAACAAATTAAATATAGTTCTTTATCTGAAACACAGCCTTCTATGAATAGTAAAGGGTTAAGCCCAATAAATGATTTGAAGTTACCATCTTTTACACAACCTTTAACAGAACATTTAGTATATGATACACCATTGAAAAGTGATATCCTCTATAGTCCTACAATACCTAATAAACCTTTATTTAACACTCTAGTAAATAGTCCAGTAGAATTTATTGACTCGTCGTTGAAACCTATTCCTCAACATAGAAGTTCTCGTCCTAAAATCATATATCAGTCACATGTGAACCCAATGACATATAACTCACCTACCGAAATATCATCAAATGTGTATTATCCCCATTTCACACAACCCCAAAACATGCACCAAATTACTAAAGAACTTAAATTAAATTCTATACCGGAAACACTACCGTCCATTAACCGTGACATATTTAACGATCTCCCAGAATTACAGCCAAACGTAAGTCCAACAACTAATTTCAATGTACCACCTTATGTACAACCTACAAAAGATAACACGTTATATAATACGCTAATTACAAGTAATAATCCCTATACTCCTACAGCACCAATTCAACCGTTATTAGATAACATAATGACCAGGCCAATTGAATATTTTGATTCTTCTACAAAACCTATTCCTGAAAATATAGGCTACAGTCCCCAAATTATACTTCAAATTCCTGACCAACAAATTCCTGAACCACTCAAATTTAGTTTGTCGTGTAAAAAACAACTAATTCTTAATCCATTAGAATTAAATCATGCTCCAGCCTCACAACTATACCTAAGTCCAACAACAGATATTAAACCTTATGTGCAGAATTCACTAGTAAATTCAATATATGAATTACCAAACACATATAATATTCATTATAAGTACAGGCCATTTGAAAATTTGGATAATGTATCAAAACCCACTTCTGTAAATATAGACTCATATCACCCAATAAAACTTCAATCCCCTTTTAACCCCACAACATACCACCAATTTAAGGAAATATCATCGAATAGGTTTAATCCATCTCAATCACCAAAGTTTAATCAAGTTCCTAAACAAATTACTCATAGTTATTTGTCTGAAACACAACCTCTTATAAATGATGAAGAATTGAATAGTGCTATACTTCAAACAAACATAAAGCCAAAATATATTGTAAATTTACCATCTTACGCA
>DWBA01001437.1:0-10614 GCA_018236825.1 Apodemia zela
AATCACGCCAAAACTACTGAACGGATTTGGATGAAATTTGGCACACAGGTAGATGAATATCTGGAATAGCACATAGGTTACTTTTTATCCCGAAAAAATGAGTCGTTCCCGCGGGATTCACTAAAAACCTTTATAATGCAGCGGGCTGCACGCAGCAGCTAGTAATTAATACGTTTTTACTATCTCATTGTGTAAGTTAATTTGAACCCTTAGCTTCTCAGAATGTAATATCCGCAGCCTGCAGGTAATGGTGTGAAAAAACTGTGAGATATTTGGATCAATTTTATTATTCTCGTGACGCAAGATTTTCAAAGGCTTTTTAAACTTCTGTAAGTCAGGTTAGATAATGGGCTTAAACGAAAGTGTTGCAACCCGCAATTTGTTACATTTTTAAGATAACATAGTGTTGTAAGTGAATTAGAATAATTTTACTGATGGTAAGAGACTAACCACCGCTTAGAGATAAGATAACACTGTGGCCAAAGGTAAACTGATGAATTGACGTATTTTAGGGTAAGTTGTTAAACTACATATCGTAAGCCGAACTGAACGGATGAGCGAAGTTCTCCGAGTCTACTCAGAAAATATTGCGTTTGTGTGTTTGAATAAATGCTTGTCCAACGATAACTCGGGTATCGTCGTAATATTTGGGAAGCGACTCAGACACTGAGACTATAACTTTAAATTAAATATCCCTGACACATTCCTTTATCATTCAGGCATTGAAACAATAACTCTAAATTGAAAATTAAAAAACCCTGACACATTTCTTTATCATTCAGGCACTGAGACAAAAACTCTAAGTTAAAAATCCCTGACACATTCCTTTATCATTCAGGCACTGAAACAATAACTCTAAATTAAAAATTAAAAATCCCTGACATATTTCTTTATCATTCAGGCATTGAAACAATAACTCTAAATTGAAAATTAAAAAACCCTGAGGAATTTTCCTTTATCATTCACCTTAATCTTCATGTGCACCATTTGCAGAATAAAACATGAACCTGACAGTTCAAGTCCTTACATCTAGGCTCCATCATGATATAAGCTCAATGGTACTATAATATTGGACTGTCACTGAAGTTACATAAGTAAGCCAAGTTTCAATTCGCAAGTTTTTTTTTATATTATTAGGCAGCAAACAAGCAGATGGTACTACTGATGGAAAGATCACCTATAGACACCAAAGATGTTAATGGTGCGTTGCAATCTGTGTGGCGGGATGGCAATGCCACATGCATAAGTCTACCGGCTACCTTACCCTCCAAACTGGAACACAACAATGTCAAGCATTGACGCTCTTGCGGCAGAAATAGGTGAGGTGGTGGTACCAAATACCAGGGCGAGACGTTGCGGAACTCTACCATCTAGTAGTTATTGGTGGTAGTGATACGTATAGCCTATCAGTCACCTTTTACGACTGGCCTGGCAGAACGGCCGTTGGTCTATTCTTTAAAGGAGCCCCGACCAACACGAGGTAAAATATTTAAAAAAATCTGTTATATACATACGAACATTAAAGTTAAATAAAAGCTTGTAAAAAGAGCTGATGTTCTTCGAATGGAGAACTTTCAGCATCAAATTAAGGCTACCATGTCATTGCAATAACATTGAAGTAAAAGAATACCAAGTATCGTATCGATCACCTCTGTACAGGTTGTTTAATTTCTTTCAAGTTGAAAAGAGCTGGTGATCTTAAAATGGCCGAACAAATTTTATTGACAGCTAAAAACAATATCGATGGGCAAATAATCCATTAAATATATTTTATTTTTGTTTCAGAAATAGTTGATAACGAATCAATCGATGGAGCAAGAATAAAACGAGAGGGCGTCCCCGAAAATAGGGGTAAGAGAATAAATATATATTGTATCATCTTAAATTTGTAATATATGAACATTTCTTTTCTTTTTCGAAGTTAACATAATATATGCTTTTCAACTTTCTTTCGCTTTATGATATATGATATTTATGTTGATATTTAAATTTTTGTAAATTGTAATATTTTGTGTTGATGGTTTTCTTTCTTGACTACTTTGAACTTACCAATTTATTTGCACATAAGCACTGTGTCCGCTGTGGTTATGTCTATTATTTCTTATAAGTAAATCATCAACAAATTGAATATGAATGTTGTATAGTTTAGTGCTAACATATAAATGAAACCTCAGCATTTTCTGTCTTTTCTTTTATCTAAGTTTATTTCTTATAGTATTATTAATTGTATGTTTTTCTTTCTCTTTCAAATCTAATCCTCGGGTCGTGGTCAACTCCAAACTCAAATGGACTTTGTAAAATAACGCACCTACACGATATCCTATCCACGACTTGACGGAACGACAACATATGTTGCTGACCGTAGACCTGACAGTACTTCTTGTGAACGACCAAAACCGAAACGAGTACAATACGAAGATCGGTCGATACCATAGTGTTAAGCCTTTGATTGGCCTTCTAACATCAACTGCTAGGACTTTTATCCAGGATGGTGTTACAACGGAATTCGCTACACAAATTGTAGGAACTACGCTAGATAATGGACGGATTTATGCACAGCTTTTAACCAAATCGTCTCTTGTTTTGTATAATAAACCTTCTAATTTAGATGACCCTATTGATGTTAAACCGACTCGTATTCATTCTGATTTCGATGGTCAATGGAATGTCAAACAAGATTTAGGCATTATCGATCCTCATAAGTTTGTGTTAAAAAATACTGATTATCTGGCACCAAGCAGTAAAATGGAAATTGTATATCCTAGTAAATTAGCTCAACAAACTTTTAAACCGTGGAACCCATCGGGTCAAGCAGAAAATATATCAGATAATCAAATATTTGAGGAGCCTAAAGCTCGTAAAGCTCAATCGAATAGTGATGAACCTAAATTTGAAGTTTACAATTACCTTGACGGACCAGCTATTGAAAACGGAAAGAATATCGAATATATGCAACCTATTTTTAATAACATTAATGGTTTACATCGTCAAAACAAAGGATTTGAAATAGTTTCGGCATCAATTGATTTTCAAAATACTTCAAAGGATGATAATTTTGATGAAAGTAATATCGTTAAAGTAAAACCAAATTATGATTTACCTACATTTACAATAAAAAATGAATTTTCTCCGATATTTTACTATATTGATAATGTTGAATCTCGTAATCCTCCTCAAGATTCATCCTTTCAAACTAAATCACCTAAAAAGTTGTTTGGGCATAAGAGTGAACCAAAACCTAAAAAAACATTTACATATGCTGGATTTGCTGATTTTACAACGGTAGTCGGTGATACTGTGATAATATTTACGCCAAATACTGAAACAGTACGTCCACAAAATCCAGATGAAGTAAATGTATTTCCTTCAGCTAAACCAGTCGACAAATTTGCTTCCAAAGTAACATTCTTATCAGCAGATATACCCGTTGCTACGTCAACCTTTAAGGCTCATGAAATTAGTTCTGCTACTGAGCTAACAAACCTTAAAAGTGACAATATTGATAACGATAATTCATCGTATAGTGTGGAAGAGAACTTAAAAAAAACATTATATAGTGTGGATGATAAAATCCCTGACACAGTCCAAGTTAAATATAACAATGGCTTTGATTTGAATCTAGATGTTATACAGCCCTCAGAGCCAGCTTATACATCAACGGAAAATACGAAACATACCGATGACTTAGAAGTTGTACCAATACAAGAATATAATACCGTAGCCACTGAGCCACTTCAAAAAGTTAATCCTTCAGCAACTATTATTGAGGAGTCAAAAGAATCCGTTGTGACCGAAAATATTGAACTTTTTACAAATTCTGAAGAAGAAGCAGATAATATTGGAGCTGAAGTAACTGAAAAACCTGAAGAAGAAGAGACTCAAGATCAAACTAATGAGGATGAAATTAAAGAAACGGATTCAGAAGTAGTTACAACAACTGAGAGTGGTCACAGTGATGAATCTTATGAAATAGAAACCACGACTGAAAATAAGTATAATAAGCATGAACAAGTATTTTGCAGCGATGGCATTGAAACTTTGTCAACAATGACAACTGCTTACAAAACTTTGACATATCTGACAACGTATTTTATACCTTTGGAAAGTACCGAAACTACAACATCCATTAAATCTGACGTAGTTGTTGAAAGTGACGTAGGGTATTTGACAAATTTTGTATGCAAAAGTGATATGGTTATCGAACCCACTCGTGTTGTACCAGATATTGCTATAACCTCAGTTAATAATAACAATCTTAGCCAAAATTCGCAGTTGGAAAGCGAAACAAACATAAGTAAACCACCATTAGATTCAAAGATTTTTCAATTTCCAGAAATCGTTTCTCCCCAAACTGGTATAACTACCACAGATAGAGAAACCACTCTGCAAGTAATTACTAATGGAGAAAATAAATCGGAGTCTGACAAAAATGAGCAAATAACCACTACTACTGAATCTGTTGCAACTAGCCAAAGTCACGTTGAGGTTTCTGTTAGTACAGAACATACACCAACTGATAACTTGGGATCTAATAATGATATAAAGGAATCAGAGAATGAAATCGATGTAATATTCAAGACGCTATATACAACTTACACTTATTTTACAACATTCTTTGGTGAACAGACTTCAAGTGTTGCAAGTCACAAATCAGTTGTGACAAATGTTATTACTTCTACTATTGACTTGTCTCAGCTGGATCCTTCATTACTTGGTGCTTTTGACGAAGACGAAATTGCTCCAACTGGAGTAGGCGTAGGGAGGCCAACTGAATCAATTGCAATAAATAGTATTATTGATTTAGTTAAAAATAAAGATGTGCTTGAATCAGTTGAAGTAGATAAATTATATACCAGCCAAACACCTACTCCAACTTTAGGTGATGATGTAATTGCGAGTATCAAACCAGATGCGGTAAAAACTTATTTCACAACTTACACATTTTTCACAACGATTTATGTTGGGTCTGATGCAAATATATGTAGTAGGAGTGAGGTTTATACTAACTTTGTTGGTCCCGACGAATTAATACCTACAAAAATGAATCCATTGGCTGTTGAGAGTACAAGAGCTCAATTTGATTTTAGAAATTGCAAGCAAGTTAAGGGGATGGCCTCTAAAGGTACTGAAGAAAATGCTTCTGTGGAGAGTAGTATTTCCATTGAAAATGCTAGTTCAAATGAATCTGGTAATAATCAAGAAGAATCTCCTCAACCGACTCCAATCGAAGTAGATATGTTGTTTAGCGTTGAATCTAACCCTCTCGTATCTGAGAACTCTTATGTGACAGATGTAAAATCATCATCCTCAAAAGGGGAAACAAAATATTTAGATAATAATAATATCTTAGACGACCAAATTAGCTCTGAAAGCAACATTGAAGAGATATTACCATCACCTACCCTTTTGTTGCAGACTAGTTACACTACATTTACATACTTCACCACAATGTATATAGGTAAAGATAGTAGCAAAGTAAAAAGTCGCTTAGAAACTATTACGAATGTTGTAACTGAAACAATATCACCCAAAGCAGAGCTTGAAGAAGATAACAATTTACCTATAACATATTATACAACATTTACTTATTGGACAACACTATATAAAGACAAATCAACGACAATAACAAGCCGAGAAGAAATAGTTTCAAATGTAGTGACTCCAGTTATTCAATCATTACAGACAATTAGTCCTATTGATACCACACCGATTGACATTAATGTTGCAGAATCGCCAAAAGATTTAGATATTAAAATTAAGCCATCAGTGGAAGACATTTCAGAACCGGATGATGGAAAAGCTACCTTTTACACTACGTATACTTATTTTACTACTTTCTACGCTGGTAATACATCTCAAATAAGAAGCAGTTTAGAAACAGTTACTAATATTGTTGAAAATACTAAGGTTGTAGAAGATAACCAGTTAGGCAGAAAGGTACCAAGTGGTGCTGTTGATAAAAATTTAATTCAAGATATTAGCGAAAAAATTGCTGCCACGCCTACGAAAGTAAAAGAACGTATTGAATCAACTCAAATACCGGATTTATCTGTTTTATCTACAGTATTGCAAGGAACATATATTGATAATTTGTTTGCCGAGTTAAAGCCAAATGACAATAATAAACCACCTCTCGATACTGAGAAAAAAATATTATTTTCACAAGTTGCTGTTATTTCTGGGGATTCTACGATTGTGACAAATAGTAATAAAAGTATTGACAGTACAATTACGTCAACTCCTTCAACATCTACAACTGAAAGTAGCATTTTGATCCCTACTCCAGACGTTATAGAAAGCTCTGTCAGTGATTTAGAAATAACGACAGAAACTAAATTTGATTTCGAAGACGAAGAAGACGATTCGAATACAAGAAAAAGAAGTCGTCTTACCTTCACTACAAAGAAACCGTCTTTTACACCTGTCATAAGACCTTTTGCTTCACGAAATAGACCAACGTTTAGTCCTAAGCGTCAACCTCTACCTAACAGTGCTACAACTATTACAAGACAAGATTTTACACCAACTATAACAGCTACTCCTACATTAAAGTCTGTTAAGCAATCAAACGGTTTCGGAACTAGTAGAAAACAAACGCTATCACCAAGTTCTTCAAATTCTGGAAAAAGATTTTCAGGTCGCGGCAGTTCATCAATAAATCTATCTGCAAATATACCTTCTTCAAGACCTGGAGGATTTCCTAGGTCAAGTATTCAACCTACATCCAGGAGAGGAGGTTTTAAATCCAGTACACTCAAAAGCAATACCTTAGATTTTTCTAGTAGGTCGTCTGTACCAAGAATAAGACCAACAGCTTCGTCTCGATTTAGAAGTGGAAGACAATCTTCCTCAATATATAATTTACCAAGTGATCAAAACGAATATGAAACTTTCTCTACTCAACAAGAAGAATCTGTGACAGAATCGTTAGATGAAGTAACTGAATTTGCGGGCCGTCAAACTACAAACAATCCGTTGTTGAAATTTAGGAGACCACCTGTTGCCAGGCAGCCGGGCACTGCTATAACCCCTAGATCAACTACCCCTTCAGCGAGAAGAAGTGTAGCTGCTCGAGGACGTGCAACAACTACAACAACGAAAAGGACTACTCGGTCTACTTCTAACCCACTACTTTCATTACGTAGACAGAGACCTAACTCTCTTTTCCCGAAAAGAAATCTTTTCAAGCAACCAGAACCCGAACTAGAGGAAGAGATAAAAGAAACTGAACAAAAAGTTGAAGAAAGCGAAGAATTACTAGAAGAAGAAGGATTTGAAGAAGATAACGACTATGATGCTTCAAATAGAAAAGAGCAACAAGTTTCAACACCACAATCGGTGTTTGCACGGAAAACAGCTAACACTATACAAATAAAGCCTTTTGGATTTAGGCGACGAACAAAGCGTCAAGTGGACTATGGAAGTAGAGTAAAGTATGGTAATTTTAGGAGACCTGGGACTAAATCTGTAAGTACACGCCGTCCAGAACCTGAACCTGAGACTGATGCCCCAGCACCCTCAACACCAAAACAGAAAACCGGGCGTTTTAATTCACGCCTGTCAACAAATACCAGAACAACAACAGCAGCAGCAGCTCCCAAAGTTTCATCCAGACAGCCGTTTATCATAAGAGGTGAAAGCAGAGTAACTACTACAGCAGCACCAGCTTACAAAAGAGCTAATTCTCGGTCATCATCGAGAACTACAACCTTTTCATCTAGACCAAAATCTCCTAGACTTTTAAATAAAAGTACCCCATCTTCAAGATCTAGTGCGTCACGGACAACTGGTAGATCTAAATCCCGGACTACTACTAGCAGGGGATCTAGCAGACAGAGAAGTTCGTTTGAAAATTTAAGTGGCGAAAGGCATAACAAATATGACAACTTCTTAAACGACGGTAAAATTACAATAACTCATCAAATTCCATTTGAAGTAACTATTCCTATTGTAAATGGTAAAAAAACTGAATATAAAAACGTTTTGACCGCAAAACCTAAAATTGAAACCTTATTATTAAATCAAGTTTCAACATCAATTGGTCCACTCGGAATACAACAATTAGTTCTTGCTGTGGAATCTACGGAATTAGCTGATAATGGTGCAACTAAAGTAACTAAGTTTGTTCTGCATGAAACACCGACCACTACTGTAATTTTCACTCCAACAACCATAAGAGGACGCAAAACATCATATTCACATATTTTGCCAAGTACCGTGTATAGTGTTGAACCTGTGGTTCAGACAGTTACTCCAGAAATAAGTGCTAATGTCCCGTTAGCAAATTTGTTACTATCACAACTTCTTTTGGGTAACCAACAACCGGCTATTAATCCATTACTTGCACTACAAGGTCAAGGTTTACTTCCTCAACAACCAGTTGTACAAACTCCAATTACCGAGTATAAAACTAGAACAACAACCTATGTCACAACAGTTACTGATGCTAGAGAAACAGTGCTGTCAATCACTTTTAGAGGTACGCCTATTTTAACGACTATTGTAGATCCCACTACTAGTGTTATTACTGCAACAGAGTTTTTTACTGACACAGTTGTTACAACGCCAAGTGTTCTGGCACCTCCTCCTCAATATAATTCTTTGCTCTTACCATTACTCCTTCAGCAGCAACAACAACAGCAACAAGCTCTTTCATTGCAGACTTCTAATCCATTGTTCGGGTTGTCACCGAATGATCTTAATCTTGGCACCAATAACTTGTTAACAAGTCCAAATCTAAACAATGATATTTATAGTAACAGTCCCAAACCTAATATTCTAACAGATTTGAATAGTAATGAAGACTTCTCTGAAGATATTCTGGAAGATAGTGAAGATTTACCGCCACCTACCACATCTCCTAGTAGGAGACGTAACAAACCCAAGGCACAGAAGCCAACCCCACCAAAAATTACAAGTGTTGTTACATTGTATGTGTCAGGCAAACATCCCGGTGAATTTAGCACTGTTCTCTCAACTGTAGTATCTGATGATACGCAGATAGTGAGAAAACGTGAAGCTATTTATTACGAGAATGTAAGATTACTTCCTACTATGTTGCCTACAGTGGATCAAATTTTAAGTTCAGAAGGAGATAATTTGGTAGAAAATTCTGTAGTATCTGATTTAGACCAGTACATGAGTGGTAAATATACTAACTTACAAGCAGAAACTCAAAGCTTAGAGAGTATAGTTGGTCACATAAGTGACCATGTAAATAATAATGCATCACCTACATATGTTGTAAAATTAAATGCTCAAGCTACAATTAGTAATTCAAAACAAAGCTCGATTGATGATGTCTCTTGAAACCCAAACAACTGATTAGGTATAAATAATGTTTTAGTTATTTATTTACGTTGTATGATAGTAAGAATAGTGCCTTATAGTTTTAACGTTAATTTGTAAGAAATAAATACTCTATGTCTCAGTGTAGATAGAAGTCTTATTATTCTTCAAAACATTTTGAATGTGTTACCAGATATACTTACTTTTGTCGAATATTAAGTATTTAGTAGTACGATTATTAGTAACTACTTCCAGTCTAATCACTGCCTAAGAATTACTCATAAATTGTATTTTTAATGTTTATACTCGTAACTTTTAGAAACTGTATCTAATTATGACAATTTTAATATTGAATTGCTTTATTTGTAAATTGCGAACTTCGATTTATACAATAAAAATATTGAATTAAATGTTTTTTTATTATCTAATTTTCATTCATTGTTCCTGCGTCGAATTTACGAACAAAAAGAGTCCATTAGACTTTTTTTGTCAAAAAATCGTAAGTAAGTATACGTATTTGCTAATAATTGATAATTTTTGCAACAAAATAGAGACTTTTCATGTTTTAACTTTAATGTATTAAAAAAATAACAAGTTATTAAATTAAAAAATCTCTTAATTAAAGTAATTACTAGTATAAATAAATCGATCTCCTTAAAGTGACTGACTTTAAAATAAATGACTTTAATGTATCAAAACATGCAAAATTACTGAAATTAACAACGAACTGATGCGACTATAAAATTAGACAAGAACCACGACGTTCTGTATGACTTAATCTAAAGCTTACAGGACGATGACTTAGACTGAAGAACCTTGAAGATCCAGCACGAATATTGCATCCTACATCCCGAGTCACCAACCTTCACGGAAGGTGAGTAAACCCTTTTATACTGTCTGGAAGATTTTTCACGGGAGATGTTCTTGAGTTAGTTATACTTCAAATGTTATGTCACTAATAGGAAAGAAAAATATAAAAGTTTTCGGAAAAATAATAACTGTAAAAAAATCTGTTTTTTAACAATATGCTACTATTCTTACAAGAGTTCATTCTACCAAAATCATTGTGATGCAGTTTTTACAAGTGGTAATTATAAATGATAAAATGAGAAGAATTATAGTAGAATAAACCATTAGGAGGAATACGTGGGCCACTCCATTGACTTATTATTACTATGGACGTCGGGTCCGTGCTAAAAAATGTCCGAGCAAAATGAGCTACAAAACTCAAAAAGAGCTACAATTCCGTGTTAGTCACTATACGTCAAAATTAAACCGTGACGTAATGAATTTAGTGTTTAAATTACCTTGTTAACATTTCTATTC
>DWBA01001438.1:0-10612 GCA_018236825.1 Apodemia zela
CCGTTCTGCCAGGCATGTCGTAAAAGGCGACTAATTGGCTATGCGAGTCACTACCATCGTGGCTACTACGTGGTAGACTTCAGCATTGTTTCGCCCGGGTTTGGTACCACCGCCTTACCTATTCCTGCCACAATAGCGTCAGTGCTTGTCACTGTCGTGATCCGGTTGGGAGGGTGAGGTAGCTGGTATACTTATGCATGTGGCATTAAGACCTCGCCACAAGATAGCAACGCACCATAAACATCTTTGGTGTCTATAGACGATGGTTGAGTCTTTCCATCAGGAGATCCATCTGCTTGTTTGCTATCTTATAGGTCACACTGGAGAGTGCAGAAGATTGCAAAGTTAATGAATATCTTCTTCGAATTATGGATTTCCATAAAGTATCGCCAGAATCTGTAAAATATTCTTATTATTCACGAAAACAAAAATAAGTCTGTAAATGGTAGGTACCTCTTTGGGGAAAAGGAAATCTTTGTAGGGCAACCCCTTTTCATAGTCACTGACATTGTGACTACTAGGAATGCAGTGACTAATTCGGATAATGTAAGAGGTAAGGCGTTGGTCTATGAATAAAAGTACCTAGTTAATTTGCAAATTTGCGCGGACTTTCACGTGTGCCCTTGCAATGCCACTGAAAGGGAGAAATAAAAAGCGGTGTAAGAAATGAAACAAAGTCACCGTAGGCCTGAAAAATAAAGAAGACCCCAGTGGCATAGTTGTCCACCCTCGTCCACCACACATTCCACCATGACAGTAGCAAGCACAAGAGCACACAGTATACGCGCTCAACGCACGTTCCACTACGCTGTCAAAGCATCTTCATGAGAAACGAACACTACTTCACTCAACTAGAGCTGAGTTATAAAAAAAAGTCCGTAATCCAAAGTTATATTACAGTTAAAGAACATCAGCCGTTCTGCCAGGCATGTCGTAAAAGGTGACCGATTGGCTATGCGAGTCACTATCATCGTGGCTACTAGGTGGTAGAGTTCTGCATTGTTTCGCCCGGATATGGTCTCACCATTTTACCTATCCCTGCTGCAATACTGTCAGTGCTTGTTACTGTCATGATCCGGTTTGGAGGTTAAGGTAGCCGGTAAATTATGCATGTGACATTAAGATCCCGCCTCAAGGATAGCAACGCACCATTAAAATCATTTATGTCTATAGGCGATTGCCTTTTTCCATCAGGCGAGCCATCTGCTTGTTAGCTATGCTATGATCTGCCTGATGCATGGTACGAAAGATGATAGTAGAAATTATTGAATTTTTTTTAAATATTGGTAGTATTTTAAAGCCAATTAAATATTTTGATATTGAATGATGACAAGCGAACTAATATCATACGTTTTATTTACTTTTTTCAGCGTTTGATGTTGTTGCTTTACGTTTTGAATTAAAAATATATTAAATTGACTACCTATTTGTTTCAGATTATAAGGACTTCGGCTTTTCAAAGTATATTATTAATGACTATTATTTTAAACATGTTTAGTTACAATGTAATTATATTTTTGGAAACCAAAGGGAATCATAACATTGTTGTAAAATATCATTCTCATAGGATTTGCGAACAAGTTCTTATATTCATTGTATTTTTATATACGTATATTTCAAACTGAAATATGTTGGTCACATTTGGGCATATAAAAATATGTTTTCGGATCATTTGCTTCAGGGTATAAAACGGTATTAGTGCCGCTTTGTAGCAAATGGCTTGGATATCCTCCAAATACGCCATCGGAATAAACCTTAAGATCTTTTTACTGTTATTGTACGGGTATCCTATTATCAGTCCCTGATTCACTATTGGAACATCAATGGCTTTTAGAATGGTTTTACTTTTATTGTTTAATTTAAACTAACAACAGTTTGTACTTGTACTCGAATAAAATTTAATTTGAAACGATAACTTTAATACGTTATTCTTTTGTTTAGCCTATTAAGATTATAATGATGACAAAGTTCAAAATATAGCCTGGAAACCAATTTAAAGGGGTTATTTATAACTAACTGCTTGGTTAAAATTAAAAGAATATACCATTTTCTTCCTTCGTCCTTCTGAGAGTATGAGATGGGATGCGAGTAATCTCGTTAAGGCTGACCCATCGTCATCTATTTCGCAAGGATAATTCAATTAATCGTGGTTAATTCAAGAGTATTAATTTTATTAATTAATTTCACAGTTTATAAGGTTATTCTATATATCTGTGTACTTATATTATTGTATCAGTAAAATATGAATACAATAGATAGTTTATGACAGAAAAAGTCATAAAAAATGCTTGACCGTGATATGTGCCACTAGAACACTCCGCGTACGGGGCGTGCAATGTAATATTATATTTAATGTTCATTCTGTATCAGTTGCCCGTAATAGCGTTGTAGTCCGCGTGTCGACCATCTGACATTTTGCCAGGCAGTTCGTAAAAGGTGAAAGATTGGTTAAATTATTTAATTAATTGGTATCACTACAATAGTTACTACTAATGTGGTACAGTTTTGCAACATTGTACCATGGTTTGGTATCACCGTTTTACCTATTATTAATTCAATAGCGTCAATGCTTGTCACTGTCATTTTTGAGGGCCACAGGCGTGTTATCTGCTTGATTACAATCCTCTTGTACTGCCTAACCTTTAAGGAATGTAGCGTGAAGATACGTATGTATGTAAATAACTTGTACTTTTTCATGATTCACACACAATGTATTTTTTTTATTTTAAATAGCCGCCCGATTACTCATTTTATAGTATCATCAAAACTAAGGACCGTTTGCACGGAACTATTTAAATAATTTTTACTATGGTTAAATTTAAATAATATAATGTAAACGAACCTAAAACTTAAATTATCAAGAGAGTTTTTAATCTCTATTAGAGTTAATATAATCGCTAGTGTTTTTTTTGGGTAAGATTCTTTTGAGATAGGTATTTTTATAAAGCTATAGCACGTAGCAAGTGATGCGTATTCGAAATCGGCCCTCAATTGAAGCGGACTTTGACGTATCGAGACTCAAACTCCAATCCAATTTAGGACGGAGCCGATGAGTGTCCCATGGGAGACGCAGTTTTATTCATGAAACGAATTTTAACGGGCGAGAGGAAATTCGTTTTCGTCGCAATATATTACTTCTATATAATATTGAATGCTAAGCGAACAAGCGATGCGCATGTAATAAAGTAGATTACTAACGTAACTTCGTAAAATTTATCCCCGACATATTTGTTAGCTATTCATTGCTTGACGTATTTGCTGAAATAAAAATATATTGTTTCTACGAAAAAGAGATGTTTTCTAATAGATAAGCGCCGTTTTTTACATTTATAGAATTTCTTAATACCATGGCGCTATTAATGAAGAAGAAGAATGATCCATGAATTATGTACATTGAACAAAAAAACGTGAAAAATAAACTAAGAAAAATCATCAGCGGCATAACATTTCTAGAATGGCGACTGTAGTTTTAAATTTGTCTTCTCAACAGATAAGTTGGTGGCACTTGTTTATATTATTACCTACATAAGATAGAAGAGAACACGAGATAAGATAAGTTAAAGAAAAATATAATAGATGACGAACAATAAGACCGTAGGATTTAAGAACTTAGTATCAATTCGCTGAGAAGAGTTCCGTTGCTACACGACCTAAACAATACACATTGAGCTATTAAACACACGAACAGCAAAAATGTAAGAAAAGCGAAACAAAAAATTGCATATCGATTGAGTATAATTTTATATTAATGTTAAGAAATTTCTGAGAAGCTCATAAAAAAAACATTGATGGCAATCATTATTTTCTCATTATGACATCTATTTCACCAAAGAATAGCCAAGATTTTCAACTACGTCACTCAAAGGAACTCATTATATTTCTTCGAGGCAAGGAACGTTTTACGATATTTTAGATAAAAGCTTGTTAGTCGTAGTACCTAATCTTTGTATTGTATGAGGCTTAAAACTATTTATATACATTTATCTACTTTTATCTTAACTACAAAGATAAACACACACATAACTTTCATACAAATACAAATTTGAATTTTGTACGCTTTAACATAAATAAACAGTAGGTAACATCTTCTATATATTAATACGGGAAGGGAAAATTTTGTACCCCTTTTTAAGAAAATTGCGCGAACGGTGAAGTTTGAAATTTGCATCGGTTAAAGTTTACGTTGCGGAAGACTTCAGAAACCTAATATTTAAAAAAAATCATTAGAAATATATTAAATTAACATGATATTATACACACAGTATTTCTTTGCGTCTTCTTTCTTTACACTTTCTTTGCGTCTGCAAACAGTTCTCAAAATTTTATTATTTAGTCTGTGCTTGAATTTCGGCCAAAGGTATTCAATATACATTTTTAGATAATGTGACTTTCTAATTGACCCTTAATTGCATTATCATATCATCACATCAAGTAAAAAAACATTAAAGTTAGATTCTAAGTGCAAAAAATGAGTGTGACCTCATACGCAGCTGTAGAAGTGAATTTTGTATTCTGTAGGATAAAAAGATTAATTCACTATGAAGGTGGTTAACAGAGAGAGAGAGAGAGAGAGAGAGAGTCGCGGTCGATTGGCATTTTTTGCTTGAATTAGGAAATAACAAAAGAGAGAGAGAGAGAGAGAGAGAGACAGAAAATTAAGGAAATTGGGCAATTTCTTGCAAAGGAAAAAATCGATTCCGAAAAGAATCCGCCTTCAAAAAACTTATTAATTCTCGTTCTCATTTTTTTTTTAATTTTTTTATGTATTGTTTAAGTAATCAAACAGCGGTACAATTAATATAAACATCAGCACTAGTAGAGTAAAAATATGGCCAATACAAGATTACATTATTTAGGTTACAAATGGGTTACAAACGAACAGTGATCGAAGTAATTTGTGAAAGATCCTTATTATGCTTATTTAAATGTGCATGCGCGAGCCCGTGTTTGTAGGTAAAATAAATATAATATAATTATTTATTTATCTGTATGAGCGATGAATTTTTTTAATCTCATTTATTGGGACATTAATTTACATTAAAAATAAATCTAAAGTTGAGTAGTATTTGTTGTACGTCTGGGCTAAAAGACACATGACCGAGTTCTGCGCATAGTACTTACTTTTTGCAAAGGTACTTACTAATAAATAGCGAAAGTACATAGTTAACAATAATCATCATTTTAATTGATTAAATCAAATCAAATTGTTTATTCCACAAAATAAAGTTAGTCTTATACAAGCTGAAGTGATTATAAATAATGGGTTATTAGCATATAGATAAATTTAATAAAAATTAGCATGCAAATACACTTACTATTTTTTATATTTTCATAATATGTAGTCAAGGAATAAGAAGACACTCTTATATATTATAGAATCAGTTCAGAAAAGTCTAATATGCGTGATTACATAAAAAAACTCTAAATCTAATCAAAATAATAACAGAGTTTAAAAGTGATTCCAGCTCTGGTAGTTGTGTTCGCTATGAGCTTAACTTGAGCCTAGATATAACAATTTCCATTGTTCATTGAAACCATATCTTTCCAACAAAAGTCATGTTAGTCTGGCCCCTTTAAGAATATTCTTAGATTGAGGTTATGACGAATAGCTGTTTATTTATTTACAGTAACTTTATTGTATGTAGTATACTTTTTCTTTATACAAAATGTGAATTTAATGCCTATGGGCGGATAATCCATCAGTCAACCTTCGATTCACATGCTATCAATACCACCAAAACGTCGTCGATTGTCGCCGTCGTGAAGGGTAGGGTTGCCGGTAAATCTACGTATGTGACCTTTTACCTTTAGCGAGAGTTGTTTCTGGTTTTTGTTATCTATATATATATATATATATAATACAATACTACATATACAATACAAAGTATTCATGTGATCTGTGTGATTCAAAGTACTCGATTATATTAGTTTAATAGTTAAGTACTCGGATTGTGATTTCTGAAATAGGATTGCTACCGGGTACCTACATTGTTTTATCAGTCACCGATAAATCAATGTACCCGTAAACACTGATAATAATCAGTGTTTAAGTATTTGAATAATAATTTCATCTTTAATTAGGTCTGCGATATTCTTGTTAGAAAAATAACAAAAATATCAATCGTTACATTATTCTTATTTTCGTATTATTCTACAAATTAACATATTATAATTAGAAGCGGCGACAGGCAGGTATGAAGAAAGCCCTCAATTTCTATGAAATGTAATCCAATGAATAAATTACGCACGAATGAATTACGTGATATCTGCAGTTCGTATTTCTTATCAGCATCAAGTTCAAAACCAGATCGATTGTCGCCTATTTTAAGATAATCTTCGGTCTTTGGTCCGTAATTTATCACAGTTCACACAAGTCACACAAGCTCGCTTTTAAAAAAACCGAGCACAATACAAATTGTGGGTCCAATTGACCCATTGTAACTGCTAAAGTGTTAAATCCATACTATGATTATAAATGCGAAAGTCTGTCTGTCTGTTACGCTTTAACCGCTAAACCGCAGAACTGATTTTAATGAAATTCGGCTTGGTGATAAAAAACACGAATTGACAAATTACACGAATTGATCTAACCCCAAAGTAAGCAAATTATTTGCTTATGATATGGGTGTCAGTCAACCATACTAACACATAGAAATACATATATAAATACTTAAATATATTTAATAAACACCCAAACCCAGAAATACAAACATCTATGCTCATCACACAAATGTGCCTGTCAGGAATCGAACCCGAGCCCCGTTGATGCGCAGTCAGGTTCGTTAACCACTCGACCAACGGGGCGGTTAATTTTTTTTTAAATTTTACCAAAATACCTATAGAACCGGTTGTGATTATTTTCACGGAACCGTATTAAAAAGTATCATCACGCTGGTTCCCTTGCGGGGTAGGCAGAGTAAACTTAACGTCTATAGACTTTCCGGTTCACCATGATGCACCGGTTTGTTAGTTGGTGAGGTGAGTAGATCCCAATAACCGTATGTTACTGACTTGATAACGAATACCTATTTCAAGCGATAAACGGGACTGACCGCTATAAGTGCTCATCCGAGGCACAAAGGGTTCTAATAAACCACCACCGTCAGACTCCGAGCTGTTACTGATGTTTGCACTGTTACTGATGTTGATGATTACACATATTAGCGAAATACCCCTACTGTGTCCCTATACTGAGATTTTAGATTTTCAAGAAAAACTACTATAAAACGTCAATAACACTTGCGCCCGACCTGGGTGTCGAATCTGGGACCTCATAATCTGAGCCGAATAGGCTAATACCACGAGTAACCGTATACATTACTAAAAACGACTATGTAACCAGTTTTCATGTTTTTAAATAAATTTATTGCCTGTGTGCTCTAGCGGTCCGGTGTCGGAGTTGACCACATGTGGTCCCAGGTTCGATTCTTGGGTCAGACAATTCAAATGTGTTTTTTCAGTTTTCTGATAAAAACGGGATTGGATAAGTGCCCGTTTGGCGATAGGCTTGCCACCTATCACATTATGGGACGGAGTATCTTCGCCTAATTGTAACACTTCCTACCTCTTCAGGGATACTGCGTGAAGATACAGTACTTTAATAAATTTATTTCTTGGTCCGTGTCGTATGGTGCCCCCGTTAAAGAACACACTATCTGTCATTCTGCCAGGCACTTCATGAAGGCGAACTGTTTACCAAACATGTCACGACCGTCGTGACTACTAGGTGGTAGAGATCTGGAACGTCTCGCCGGTTTTGGTACCACCGCTTTACCTATTCCAGCCGCAAACGCGTCACTGTTAGTCACTGTCGTATTCCGGTTTGTAGGGTAAGATAGCCTTATGCCGTAAGTTACACTTATCTATGTAGAATTACCTGTTGCATTACGAATAGCAACGCGCATTTAAATCTATGGTGTCTATAGATATTGACTATTTCTTTCAATGACTTTTAGGCCAACAATAACTTTTAGGTCAACATACAAAATCCAGTCCGTGACTTGGGTTTTAGTTTATAACTTTATGTATATAAATATATTTTAATGTGTTTTCACGTTCTTTCGATAGGTACTATTATTATAAAGAGAAAAGATTTGATAGTTTGTTTGTTTGCATTGAATAGGCGCCGAAACTACTGGACCAAGTTTAAAAATGCTTTCACCTTTAGAAAGGCATAGGAGTGACATAGGCTACTTTTTCACCCGACCGAGTAAGGGGAAGTTTTTATTTTTTTATATCATAAGGTAGCAAACAAGCAGATGGGTTTCCTGATGGAAAGAGTCAACTATCGCCTTTAGACACCAAAGATGTTAATGGTGTGTTGCTATCATGTGACGAGGTCTTAATGCCACATGCATAAGTTTACCGGCTACCTCACCCTACAAACCGGAACACGATAGCGACAAGCACTGACGCTATTGCGGCAGGAATAGGTATGGCGGTGGTACCAGACCCGGGCGAGTCAATGCGGTAGAGTTCCTACCATCTAGTAGGCACAATGGTAGTGACTCACATACACAAATAGTCGCCTTTTACGACAAGCCTGGCAGAACGGCAGTTGGTCTATTCTTCAAAGAAGCCGCGAGTAACTGCTAGTTAATATTATAAAGTGAAAAGATTTGATTGTTTGTTTGTTTGAATTTAATTGGCTTCGAAACCTTGAGAAAGCTACATTATCCAGGTGTGACATAGGCTACTTTTTTAACCACTGAGCAAAGGGAGATAATGATATTTGGTCACGCGAACGAAGTCGCGAGTAATTGCTAGAATTTTATAAATCGGAACATGTTTTGTTATTACACCGTTTTATCCGAGGTAGCGAAATATTTTGCAATGCTATTATTTACACTTATGTAGAGCAAATTTGTTGTCATCGAGATGTTTATCAAGTATAAATACCTCTTCAGCCATTTTAAATCATCATTATTATTAAGATGAGGGTCTTATTGTGCGCAATTATCTGTACCACGGTGTCAACCGCGCCAACATTTTACGATGGCACAGAACCAGAATTTAACGATTATCTAAACCAAATGGATTACCTCCGAGGAAGACGATCATTTAAGAAGCATCACTTCGCAATGAGTCCATGTGCTGCAGCCTCAACACCGTATCACCAGTACGCACAAGCTCCAACAAACTATGGGTATTCATCTTATGGTACGAATTCACGGATGTATAGAAATGGTATACCGACTGATGAAGAAATTATGAGTTATTCGGATATGGATATTCATGAGCAAGAACCAATGGCTAGATACGCGTATGAACCAGCGCAGCCTTCACCTGTAAGCCAAGCAGTGTCGAGTTCAGCTTATGGGGTATTTCCAAACGCTAATATTGGACCGTGTGGTGTTCCTCTTCTCTTTAGCTGTTCACCGAACATCGTCAAAGGCATGGTAGCGAAGGCTAACCACTATGCATCTTCGGAAGGATATCAACCAGGGTCATATCGGGATGTGGATGTCCATCTACATCCAGAAACACACAGCAGTCACCAAGATATGACTAATGAGCACTCATCAGCTCCCAGTGATCACAGCCATGGTGCCGGAAAAGGCTGATAAAGTATTGATAGATTAGTTGTAATTAATGTAATTAACTTAGTATTAAATTTCTATTTTTATAGTGAATGTTTTATTTGTTGGTATATATGTCACCGTAAAATTGTAAATACCGTTATATTATAATTTACCGTAGTGATATTATAAAAAATCTAACCTTACCAAATTTTAAACTCCCTAGGTATATTATAAACTAACGGTTTTTAAAATTTTACGTTGACATATACATAATATGGTACTATTAAATATTAATAAACTTATTTGAGCATGCGTGTAAATTAGCGCTCATTCCATAGTATCCTCACGACGTAGCAATACGTGGGTACGAGCGAGACAGAATGAGCACTGACTTAAGCATACGATCAAATTTCTTTATTAATAAGACTGAAAGACTTTAAAATATGATTTTTTTTATATCATGAGATAGCTAACAAGCAGATGGACCTCCTAATGGAAAGAGACTACCATCGCCTACAGACACCAAAGATGTTAATGGTGGTGGCGAGCTCTTAATGCCACATGCATAAGTTTACCGGCTACCTTACCCTCCAAACCGAAACACGACAGGGACAATTCCAAACCCGGGCGAGACAATGCCGAACTCTACCACATTGTAGCCACGATGGTAGTGACTTGCATAGTATATGTACTGCCGAAGCGAGCGAGCCAATCATTCGACTCTTACGAAATGCCTGGCAGAACGGCAGATGGTCTATTCATCAAAGGAAGCCCGGACCAACACGGGGGGTCATTTTGAGTTAATGACACGATGCTATCAATTTAAACTCTATCTAAACTTAGAGAAAGCCAACAAGTCCCTAAATTCCTTATTTCTTTTTGTATGTTTTTTTCACTGTCTTGGGTTAGCTGTAAGATATCTCTTTTCAGTGATAAGCTCGCCTTTTAAAAGACAAATAAAGACAGTACGTCTTTATTTGTTATATCTTTTTAATTAATTTTTTGTGTGCAATAAAGTGTTAAATAAATAAATTTTCTAATGAGATATGAGGAAGAAAAACTCATTTACATTTCTTTCTATAACGTGGGCA
>DWBA01001439.1:0-10611 GCA_018236825.1 Apodemia zela
ACACAAATGCTTGTCCCTGCCGGGAATCGAACCTGGGCCCCATTGATGCGCAGTCAGGTTCGCTAACCACTCGACCAACGGGGCGGTTTTTATACATAAACAAGAATACATAATGATAGAAACAAAATAGATATGTTAATATCTTTGTCATAATATTTGACTACTCTGTTTGCTTTTTTTCGGCGAACGAAAACCTCTTTTTTTATAACGTAGGTAAACTAAATTTAAAACAATGTAAATGAAAAAAACATATTATACCAACATTAAAAAAATATATATATAAGTATTAAAGCTATTAGCCAGCAGTGTTTTTAATGTTGGTTGTTGTTTAACCAAGAAGTTGTCGTGTTAAATATTCACGATGAAGAAGAAAGCACACGTAATGTGGTAATTATGCGAATCATTAGGTTCGCGAATTCCGTCAAATGTTTGTGGGTGACCTTGGGGGAGGTGTGTCGGAGGTCAGGCGGTAGGTATCCAGGCCGGCGATGCTATCGAGTCGGGGTTTGCTGGCAAACCGGCGGTGTGACGTCACTGTGTACATAAACTGCTTGAGACCCGCAGCAAACTGGTATCAAGGATGATTATATAGGATTAACATTTCCCATACAAACATTCCGGATTATTTGCAGAACGCCATCTAAAATAATTCGCACATCCAGAGGAACGCCATTTTCTGTGGCAAATAACACTCTAGGGTTCTTTTCTCTATGCTGGTATTTAGTAGTTTATACTTTTTTCAAAAGTGAAATACTTACATAAATTCGATAAGTAAAAAAGATTTTTTTTATATGATAACAATATTTTATTATAGCAAACAAACAGATGGCTCTTGTGATGGACAAATATCGCTTAAAGTCAACTAGCGACCTGCCCCGGCTTCGCACGGATTATAATATACATGTATTATACATATAAACCTTCCTCTTGAATCACTCTATCTATTAAAAAAACTGCTTCAAATCCGTTCGGTACTTTAAAAGATCTAAGCATACATAAGAATAGATAGCGGGAAGCGACTTTGTTTTATACTATGTAGTGAACATGCTAATGGAGCGTTGCTATCCGAATGGCGGGATGGTATTCCCACTTGCAGAAGTTTTCTGGATACCTTACTTTCCACCACGGTACATGACGGCGACATGCACCAACGTTATTGCGACAGGAATAAATAGAGCCGTGGTACCAAACCCCGGTGAAATATTGCAGAACTTTACATTGTAAATACCTTGGTAAAAGAATCCTTATAAGTTATAACACTTTGTTGGAACATCCTGAAAATTTTACATCACAAGAATTCTGTTTGGCGGATGATATCATCCTCTTCACTAAAACGCTTCACAACTAGAATCCAATATAAACAATTCATAGACTAAATAAATTATATTATGATCACGTCAGGTCCCTTGCGGGGTAGGCGACGCGACGGAGTAGGCCTACTACGAAACAGAAATCCAATGAACATCCATCTACTCGTAAAAAACTTTAACTTAGTATCCATTTTTAAGACAATTCCGCGAATGGTGGAATATGAAAGACACAGTTAAAGTTTACATTGCGGAGGACTGCAGAAACCTAATATTTTTAAATAAAATGCATTAGAAATAATATATTAAATTAATAAAAATAAACACCACACTACATTCATGTGATTAGACATAATCATATATACAGATGAATACATAAATAATCTGTGTACAGATGTATACTATTTTCTTTACGGCAAAAGTCTTGCCAAACTTAAAAAAGATATTCTGTTGTTTAGTCTATAATCGAATACGACCACAGGGCGATTGCTAGTTTAAAAAATAGACATCAATAAAATTACAAACGGCATAACTGGAATACATTTTGAAGCTTTAAGGAAATACTTGTATAAAAATTGTCCAATTTGGACTCGCATACCGAAGGTTCCGAAGAAACTTGTAGGTAACCACAGAAAAAGAGTTAAGATATATCTGTGTAGGTAACTTTAGCTAGTAACTACGTATTATTGTAATAAATGGTCATCCGTCATATCTTTAGATCGTATTTTTTTGTGATGTAACCAGAAATTTTTGCTTTTTGAAGCTGGTTAGGTTGTTGCAGCCGGTATGAATGACCATTAATGAGCTTAAAGGTCAGATCATTACAGGAGAAGACCAGGAGAAACTGGGAAGAAGAAACTATACTCGTACTCGTAGTTATATAAATTGAATTTCGTAAGTAGATTATTTCGTAGTACTTTTATTATTTCAGAATTCTAATTATTCGGTAATTTTATAAAAGTAATTCGTATATTTGATGTTTCGAAAAATCAACAAGTCGGAATTTTAATTATTCGATCTATTCAAACTCGGTTAGGAATGAACTGTTCCTATAAATGTCAAATTACCAAATACCCAAACAAAGGCGTTCCACCCTCGTTATTATTAATGTGGTTGCTGATGGTTACTGATACGAATGACGGATCTTTTGTAGGAACCTGGCACATAATGATAACAATAGGTAGGTATATGTAACAGCTTTTTATCCGAACGAACACTTAAGAAATAGAGATTTAAAACTCAATTCGTCATGTAGGGAGCCGACCGTGGTGCGTATCAGCCGCGCGGGTGCCGGGTACTAGTAAAAATTTAAAAGCCATTTGGACAGTTCCAATGCATATCTTACCGTATTTCAGCGTCTTACCCTTGCGCCTCCTTACCCACCTTTTCCACTCCTGTGTGGTCGCTGGCGTGTGGCGACTGGCGAGTAAATTGAAATAGAATAAGTATTTTTAAAGCAGTGCGTTGGAGTTGAGGAAAAAAGATTGAATGCGAATGTGACGCCTTGTGGCCGAGTTCTACATGGGCAACTGAGATATTTCATATTATTTTAGACATCCACACAAATTGCATTTGTCACAATTTGCAACGAAATAATAAAATACATATATTTATTCGACAAATTAATCGATTTGCTTATTAAGTAGTAGTTTAATCAATGCATTTTATATCGCCAAGCTCCAATAATTTTCCATTTCAAAGTTTTCACCTTTAACATCACCAATCCCGCTGTGACGGGGGCACTTTGCCAAACGCTATTGCGTTTTTCTACTTCATTTTTATTAGTTTCTGACCTGCAAACTAGGTCTAATTTATGTATTGAAGCAGTACTGCTAAGCTAATAAAATTGTGAAAAAGCGAGATCGACTAACCCAAACTATGAGAAGAACTCTAATTTGGTAAGACATTTATTTATATATATATATAAATCAATGCCACTTTTCGTTGCAGTTTTATAACTCAAAAACGGGCTCATCTATCCAAACCAAATGTTTAGGCTTTGTTCGGACTATTTATTAGATGGTTTGTGTGAAGTTTGCACAAAATCGGTAGAGCGGTTCTTCATTTATCACATTTTTTGTAACAAATGAATTCAATAAATTCATTTTGTAAATGGGGATTTTGCTGTCAAATTAAACCTTTTTCAGATGGGGATTGTGCTGTCATATTGAAACTTTTTTTCAGTGTTGACAGTGGATGCAAAGGAGGTTATTTAAAACCTTGAATCATTTTTTTTTCAAGATTTGCAATTAATCTAATTGTAAGTTCCTCATTTCTTAACATTGTTAAGTTTTGAAAATTTTGCTTTCTTTCTCTACCACTGTTTACAGGTACATGACTCGTAAACAAGGGCAGCGGGAAAGTTAGAAATCGATTGATTCTAAGAACAGGAGAACTGTTTTTGTATCCACACAGTAATACAACTCATAATAATACTTCATTATTTATTTTATTAGTTTGTTATAATACAGTTCAGGGCAGTACATCGACCCTAGAGTTGCGTGATTAATTAGCAGGTGATTCAAATTCTCAGATTTCTTTTGGCCTAGCTATTTAATATTTATGGTGCCTTCGCAGAAGCAATGTCATTGCCAAATCCAAGCTTTGAAACGAATAAGGCGCAGCGTAAAGTGTGCGCCGTGTAGTAATAGTAATAATAGTAGTAATCCAGTCAAACGCGTCATAAATCTTATGGTATACATATTTTTTAGTTATTAAATATTACAAAGATAACGTTAAATATATATTATAGCTCCCTAACTATTCTATAAAAATAAATTTCTTCTGAACTGCGTTGTATGGCTAATTGTATCAAACTCTTCGGTGGTTTGAGCCGAGTGTTAGGTAATAGTCAGTTATGAGTTAGGGCAAATGGTATTATAACCATAGGCTTCAGGACCCCACTCGCGGCCTTACTGGCTTCCTTTATGTATTGACTAGAGAGGAAAATGCAAAATCAACATTAAGGTGGACTTGAGGGTATCCTTTTTTCAGTGTGTCTGTGCCATTTATGCATCCATTACGATCTTTGGGTAGGTACGAGTATCATAAGATATGAACGGTGTGGACGGTGGAAATATTTTGCATTAAGTTGACTATCCTCGCCAGATCAGACTCAGACAAATTAAATATTTTATTAATCAATAACTTTGTAGAATAAAATACAGTCATACAATCTCATAAATCATTTCACGATTCTCTAGTGGTCATACTGAGCGGCTCCCGCAGGACAACTCATTTTTAGGTCTTAATCCTATTAATTTTAGAAAACAATTATTAACGCCATAACAGAGGGTAAAGGGATGAATAAAAACATTGTTTTAGACTGTTATCAAATGGACTTAGTCGGAACACAAGCACTCACGTCAGAAAAGTAACATTTCTCAGAAAGAACTTTATCATCTAATGAAAATTCTCGCCATAAGTTATTAAAATGATATTTTTATAGTGTAGGATAGACACCAAGCAAGTGGCTCCTTCCTAGGAAGAACCATCGCTTATAGACACCAATGACCTTAAGAGCGCACTGCTATCCGTGTGGCAACGATGTGATACTACATGCATAAATTTACCGGCTACCTTACCCTCTGAACCGAGACACACAGCACAAAGCAACGACTTTATTGTGACAAGAATAAGTAAAGCGATTGTACCATAGGTACCTGGGTCTTGTTTTGGCGTTTGGGTTTGATTAAATTATAATTGAAATGTCTATTTTAATAGTGCAAAAATTTGTAATATAAAATTTGCTCGATGAAAGAATATTGTGTATTGTATGGTTGATAATATTGTACAGTACATTGTGGACTGTGGTTCAACATTTTGTATCAAAGTTTCCACAAGCCTGTAAATAATTTAATTCATTATTAATTGCCTAATAAATAGAGTTTATGGCGGTTTGCATGTGATGTTTATTTCAGTTGGACGGTAAATGATAGTCGGATCGACCGCATCAAACGTATGCTCGTGCAGAACATTGCAAATCTGGACTAGTACGGCTGAAGGTAAACCGCGCAATGATTGACGACATCAAATCAAACTACGTTTCCTATGAAATTGAAGATATACAAACACACTAGTCTATTAGTCTGAATTATCTTCGTTTCATGGAATTTCTGAAATACAAAAGTTATATTTTGCGGCTTGCCTAATTGATCTAATAATTGACCGGTTGCGTTACAAATTGTGAGATCATGGGTTTGATTCCTGGGACAGAGCATAAACGTTAAAAAAGAATATTTAATTATACAGATAAATCAGTAAAAAACTTACCAATCCAAAAAAAAAAAAACAACAAAGTTTTCGCCGAAGAAAGCAAAAAACCTTTACAATAATTGAACTTTTAATATAATCTAAACTTAATGTTCAATTTAATTGGCCGCGTCACCGTTGGCTGTGGCGCTGATGTGTGCATGAGCTGTGATGTGTAGACTTTTATGGGATCATCAGATAGGTGTGAATAAAAATGTTAATGAGCTGATTAAATACATCCACAAAATAATGAATGACAGAAATGTGCGCTGGTGTTATATAAACAGGGAACACATTTTAATAATAAACAAGGAAATGCCTAGCTCAGTTAAGATGATCAACACTGACGCGATTGTTTATTGAAGACCTACACGGTACAACTAATGTATGCTCACTATGCGCCACGCTAATTATAAACCTGCAGGAATCACGTCACTCAATACGCCTATACGTATTCCGATAACGAGTTACATAAAACCAGTTAGGTGTCTGTCGGACCACGCACAATCTAGGATTCTGTAGTTGTTCTTATTGGCAGATATGCAGAGCTTGACTAATCAATCTGGTCGTAAATTTTTCTTAAGTGAAACAAGATGAAAAATAAACAAAACGATTCGACCAATCGTCCCACAACTTGCGTGACGATAGACGATTCTAGTTTTGACATAACCTCAGAAATAATTAATTATCTGTGCCGAAATTCGACAATAGACTAAATAATAAAATCTCTTTTAAGTTTGACAACAGACTTTAGCCGTAAAGAAAATAGTATACATGTGTGTATAATATCATGTATATCACATGAATGTACGTCTGTATAATGTTTATTTTTGTTAATTTAATGTATTTCTTATGTACCTATATTATTTAAAAATGTAAGGTTTCTGCAGTCCTCAATATAAAATTTAACTGTGCCAAACTTCACACTCCACCATCGCGCAATTGTCTTAAAAAGGGGTACAAGCCTTCCCCTTCACGTAGATTTGATCGACAACCAGTCTGTAAAGAGGGTTCTGGTGACCTGCACTACAGGTGTTGCTATACCTATTTCAGGGACCAGGCTCTTACTAAGAAAGTTTTAGAATTAACGCACTATTTAGTTTTCTAGCATAAATACATTAAGAGCTTTTGTAGTGACTTTGAAGCCCAGTCGGAACATTGCAGAATTCTACCTCCGAGTAGTAACGTTGATAGTAATACCAAATACTACATGTCCTTATTAACGAACTTCTATTATTTAAAAGGGACCGGGACCCCTAGCTAATTTCAATTTTCCAAGTCAATCATTTAAGTATAGTTTAGCTTTACTGTACAATTATTGTCAAGTTGTAGCAGACGTCCACTTGATGTCAGCTTGTTATGCTGGCTTTTACCTGCATGACAACGACAACCGGCTTAACGCCAAGAAGAGCTTCAACTTCTCGTAGGATTATCGTAAAATTATCGCAAATTGATACCTGGAATACTGCTGATTGGAACTGAGCTCTTTTAACTTTTGACTGTTCAAATAAAGAAGTTATGTGCAAATTAAACAGTCGCAGACGACCACGCGTCAAGATGATGCGGATGGAATGCCGTGTAGCGTGTGGCTCAGCGTGGAATTCAGTAATAAGCTAAAAAACTCGTAAGAACATTATACGCCTTTTTAACGTTGAGTGAAAGCAGTGCTTTTCTGAATTAGGTGTCGGGCATTGAGCGTCCGCATGTTGTAATACTTCGGCTTTCTCCCTGCATCCAGAGGTTCAACCTGCTTGCATAATGGTGGAAGTAACGACTGGCATAAGTCTGTATATCCTTAGCAAGAGACTAGAACCGAGAGGAAACAATTACCTGAGATCAATGATGCATTACATTCGATGGGGTCAAACAAACAAAGCGAGGAAGAGAGTACAAGATTTTAGATGTCTCAAATTTTGTAACAAAGTTGTTCTTATTAGATTGGACCTATATAAGGAGGAAAAGAAGATGACATAGCACACCTTGGAAGCAAACTTTGTAGTAAGAATAGAACTTTACCGTCTACTCTATCTTCCAAGATGGAACACAGCGGCATGCACCAATGTTATATTATGTCGACCAGAGTTAAAGAAGAAATCTATTTTATTTCCACTTTCCAGTTCCGAGTTATCGCTGCGACTTAGTACTATGGTAGTGAAACGTTGCAGATGGCATGGAAAGAGAAACCACCGCCTTTAGACAATATTAGACCGAGGCGAGAAGTTGCAGAGCTCTACCACCCAATATTCACAATGGTAGTGACTCGTAAAGCCAATCGTTCGTCTTTTACGAACTGTCTGGTAGAATGGCAGATGGTCTCTGCCATTCTGCCAGTCAGTATGGGTATGGGTATTATTTATCTTTTACTATGGAGGTTGAGCCCAGGAAGCAGTTTTGAATAACGCAGTGAAGGGACCTAGATTTATGTATTTTAAAGTACTTGATCTGAATCGCCTCTGTGGTCTAGTGGTCCTGTGATGGAGTTGACCACATGAGGTCCCGGGTTCGATTCCCAGGTCGGGCAACTCAATTTAATTTTTCATTTTTCATTTTCTGATAGGCTAGCCACCTATCGCATTGTGGCATAGACTATCAAATCAAAACATCAAAATCAAAAAATCTATTCGAATAATCCTTTACTTTTAGTCGATATTCTTATCGAGACGAGTATCTTCGGCTAATCGTATGTGCGCTCGGTGTACCTACCTCTTGGGGATAAGGGTTCTTATTGCGTAGGTAATGTTTAGGTAAATACCATTACAATGGCTGCGTTTCTGTTAACCATCTACTTAAGTTTTCTACCGAACGTACTTAGACCTGACAGAGCAAGGAAAATTTTATTCTGAGTATCTGACTATCCGCTTTCAAAACCTGTCGATGAAGTGTCAGATTTATACAAGGGCACGTAGACTTACAAAGTAAAATGGCAGCATTGGAATATGTCTTATTTTAGCTGTCTTACGAACTTTGGTAAGACATAGTTTGTTTAAGTTAACAGGAACACCCAATGTCACAATTTCCGATATTTCGTTAAGCAGCACACGCTACAGAGTACAGACACAATATATGCGCACTTGTTGAGTCGCAGCAGCTGGCCACTTGACTCTGGCCAGATATATGCCGACCTTCACCTGGTTCGCGCCAGCCGCCCGTCGCCCGAGAACACCGCTTTAGGAGTGTTGCGCAAACTGTACTTGAAATGTTTTAGTACCTACACCAGATTACACTCGCGAAAGTATCAAGGTCACATACTTAGCCAATAGCTTACAGATTTAGCTTAGCTTAAATACTTTATACTTACTTAAATTTAAGTATCTATAAACATCATTCAAACGCGGTAAAATTGCAACAACCGACTTCCTATTTCCTTTATCTCCGAAACCCTGTATCAGATTTTCACCAAATAAAAATGGGACCATACCAACGGGAAATACATCTTACCAAACATAAGAAGATCTATTTCTATTGGTTCACATATGACCGAATTCCGGAGTAGCAAATGATCCCCCGTGTTGGTTCGGGCTCTTTTGTAGAATAGACCAACTGCCGTTCTGCCAGACATGTCGTAAAAGGCGACTAATATGGCTGTGTGAGCCACTCCCATCGTGGCTACTAGGTGGTGGAGTTCAGCATTGTCTCGCCCGGGTCTGGTACCACCGCCTTACCTATTCCTGCCGCAATAGCGTCGGTAATTGTCACTGTCGTGTTCCGATTTGGTGGGTGAGGTAGCCGGTAAACTTATGCATGTCACATGTGCCATTAAGACTTTCCATCAGGAGACCCATCTGTTTGCTATCTTATGATATAAAAAAAGACTTCACTCCAGATCACTTGCGGTGTAGACAGAGAGAACCGAGTGCCTTGTGTCACGATCCTTGCAGAATTGTCTTGCTTTATCCACATTAATCATTACTTGTATTAATCATTAATCATTACTTGTATGTAAAGCCGTCGGTCCCGGTTATCGCAAGAAATAGTCAATAATCGTTATCCGGTCTACTCATCTCGCCAACCGGAAAACCGGTGAATCATGGTAAATCGGAAGGTCTATTGACGTTCGGTTTACTCTGCCTACCACGGAAGGGAAGTTGAAGGGAGCGTGATGATGATACTTTTTGTCAAATTTCGTGATTTGTTTTATGAGTCACTACCGTCAATTTTTTCATTTTGAAATTTATTTCTCTGTCCGTCTTTCCACTTTAATATCTAAAAAGTTGCTTGATCAAATGAAATGAAAATTTATATACAGTGCGAAGTAACTGTACAATTGATAGAAAATATATTTTTTTGGCTGTTTTCAACGAATTTTCAGGCAGCGAAGCGAAGATGAATGCGAGCATCATATTTTTAAAACAAATTTCAAACTTATTTACCAATTGATGTCAAAATCTTTACAGCTCTTCTACTAAAGAAACTATGCAAAATATTGTTAACCGGATCAAAATTTGTTTATTGAGAAAGGTTTTATTAATAACGAACATTTTTTAAGAGTTTTTTTGTGACATTACTTCAAAAACTCTTCACTTTAACATTACTTCGACAAAACTTCAACCAATCTATAAGTATATTGAAGCTAACAAACCATTTGAGATTAAAAATTGCGTTAAATGCCTTTCGAAAGATCTAATTCGATCACCATTTTGAAAATATACGGATTTTCAAAAATTCAATTTAATTCTACAAACTTCAGATTTTTGTACCTACTCTTTGAACTCAAAAACCCTTGCGTAGGTAAAGTTTTTGCTTCTTTGAGCTCAATACTCAATCATTTATTGCATTATATGTTACAATTATTAATATGTTAGGTGTTAAAATAATTAAAAGGTAATGAACATATATACCCTATTAGGGTATTGCAAAGTAGGACTGGACCGATCCATTTTATAAAAGATTTATGCGGTTGTCATTTAAGTAGTCTTTAATCGTGTAATAACTTTTATCTATCAAGAGACTTTTCACAAGTTTTATAAATTTACGACCGTTTTCTTCAGATTTAATTTTATTTGGTAATTTGTTGTATATTTTAACACACATTATGTTTGGTCCGGAACTGTGC